>JAGDQP010026525.1:0-25840 GCA_022664845.1 Lepisma saccharinum
GGAGTTTCCTGGCAGGGCAGTGAATGGCCAGTCTTTCACTGCTGAGAAGATCCTTGAAGGTGGATGTGGTGCAGATGTGGTTTCCTTTCTATCTCCGTCCTTCTGCGTAGTACGGGAGCGTTCCCTGAAGCGGCAGATGCCGTGTGACTTTAGGGTCACGGTTCCCACGGAGCGACAGGTGTCGACACGATTTAAGGATCGTGTTTCTTCAGCTGCATTCGCTGCTAACTCAATAGTCCTCTGAGGTGCCGGTTGGCAACACTGGATACGAAGTTCTCTGAAGATTTGGGAGTTTCTCATTAACTTACTCCCTGAAGCGATGATAGAAACTTTAAGCTCACAGAAGTTTGAACTAAGCGTTGTTAGATGTCACAGGCAGCAATTTCTTTTGGACAAGAGAAATGTTGAATCCTTTTTTTGGCTTAGGATTCAAGATGGAGAGTTTCTGGGAAAATTCAAAAATCGCTGCCTTTATCAGAAAAGTTGATACGAGGTAAAAATTCTATGTAACTTTTTGGTAGTGCCTAAGATTTGAGAATTTTTCTGATGGTAGTATCTCACAACGTTGCCACCAGTTTGTCGCGACCAAGCGGGAGGCGTTTTGCTTTCTTCTTGTTGAGAGCGACAAACAATTTGAAGAGATTCCAAGAAATTTGACTGTTTTTCCTGGAATAAAGTATTTTCTAGAAGTAATTTGAAATTTAAAGGAGTTTCGTGGGATCTTGTGACATTTTAAAAGCTTGATAGCTACCAATACTTAGTTCTGGTCTGAAATCAGAAGTTCTATTTTTTAGATTGAAGTATATTCTTTATTTGCTTATATAGGTTTTATAAATTTGGAGCTTGTGAGCTAGAAGTAAGATATTTGGGCTTTTTAAAAATAGTTTCTATCTTTGAATAGTTTGTATTAGCAGTTCAGGATGATGTTTAGGTCAGGAGTTTGGCCTTTTGAGTGTATATTCTAGATGAACGAATTTTGGTGTGGGTTGGAATTTAGGAAAGGCAAAATTATAGGCCAGACGAAAGTCACCGTGGCTTCTGAGAAGGTGACTTATGAACTGCAGACAGGCTTCGGTGGTGACGATGACGGTGTTACTACGTTTCGTTGGGAGAGCTGCACCTCTACAGCTCTGGTGGAGATATTTCGGAGAAGCCTTCCACAACCGGCGACAGAGTACTTCGGAGGGACCAGACACGGTTACCAGGTTTCTTTAGTTAAGAGTAGTTGAGGAATTTTTGCTCTTCTGTAGGAATTACCAAGATAGGTTTTTAGGGAAGGTAGAAGGATTCGTCCGAGGATTCGGGTGATACAGGAGGCGATTCACAGCGCCAAGCAGAAGGAATCGCTTTTATGGTTGAGAGAGATGGGATACGATTCACAGCGCGAAGCAGAAGGAATCGCTTTTATGGTTGAGAAAGATGGAATACGATTCACAGCGCGAAACAGAAGGAATCGTTCGTATTAAGGTGAGGAGTGTCTGGTGAGGACTGGTCTCTGAACTCTCTGGTCTCAGAGTCCATCTTTTATACTCCATCTTTCCCGTAGTTTACGAGATTCTCGGAGAAGAACGAGAACTCTCCAAGGCGGAGTTAAATTGTCCCTGTTTCTTCGATTATCCAATAATTTGGCAACTAGGCGGATACCATTCTTAATCGTGAAGATTTGATAGGTAGTGACGTCATAGAGACAGTCCTTAGTCAGCTGGACGTAAGTCTCAGCACGTTCCATTTTGCCGAAGGGCTCGATGTAGCTGAGTCTGTAGTGGGGATAATAGCTCTTCTCGTGACTTGCGCATGCGTACTTACTTATGGTTCGTTACTGCAAGGAGAGGAAAAACTAGAAAACTCACACTCCAGATGAGTCAACTTGTGGTCATTGGCGAATCCGTAAAGTGTAGTGGGGAATGATTGTCCTCTTCTTGGAGGTCTCTTCCATTGGCCTGAATTTGCCTTAGGCAGGAGAAGGAAAAGTTTTTGTTCGTGGGAAAATAGGACAGGTGTTTGGGTAGTTACGTAGTGTGCATACTTATTAGGTTTAATAGCCCTATCCTTACTTGTAGCTTTGACAATTTTAGGACATGTCAGAAATACACAAAGAACACAATATATATAATTGCACTATATCAAGTTAATCTTACTTTCTAAAATTGGTTACAGTCAAAAGAACAAAACATGGTCGAAAAGAAAGAGAACAGAATACAAGTTTTTGTAAAGCAAACACTTGGAAAATTACGAACGTGGTATCTGTTACATCTTACACAAAAGGTCTTGTTCAGATACCATACAGAAACACACGGAGTTAGGGGACACAAATCAAGAAGGATAGTTGGACATGTTTTTGAAGTAGGTGGTAGCATACAAATCACCCTTTTTACTTCTCTTGTTGAATTTTATACCAAAAACATTTATGTCTAAAAGAAACAATATAAAGGATAAAAAAAATACAATACAGACAAGTTATACTTTCCTCGCTCTTTGACAGACAAAAATGAAAGGAGCAAAAAAATGGAAGGAGATCTAAATCGCTTTCTCACCAGACCAAAAGTCTAACAGCAGGTGGGAGTTATTTATTACTTTTTCCCGAGGGTCGCTTGTTCCTTACTCCAAAGAAGAAAAAGAGCAAAATAGTTCTTGGCTGTTGGTTTCGCATATCTATAGTTTACATTTAAAAGTTTTATTTAAAATCAAAGATCCACTTTAATTATAGGTAATGCAAAAAAAAATAATAAAAAAAATTGGGGCATCATATGACATACTACAATATGTACGTTGTATGGCTAATGTTATATCTTGCACAAAGGATCTCGGTTTTGGATACAACACAGGAAAATATAAATCACAAAAATATAATTTTTGACATTTCCTCCAGTGAGACATATACTTTCTTACTTCAATGATTTTAACAATAGATACTCAGAATGAAAAAAAAGAATCGAAAAACATAAACGTTGCCTTTATGAAAGAAGTTTATACAAATATCTTTTCTGAGGAAGCTCAAATATATGTTCGTGGGAAAGGGTTGATTTCAATTGCAAGCAAGAGTTTATACCGAAAGCAGAAGTGACTAAACTGTCCTTGACTATATTAATACAAATCGTTAAATTAAGTCCAGAACAAAATTATGATTTTTATTCTTCGTTGCTGGTTAGAGGAAACAACATAAAATATAAAGGAAGATGGGTTTCTTTCTTAGATGAGTGGATAGGAACAGAACGAATGAATTACAGTCCTTCGGGGGTGTTCCCAGATTCTTCCTGATGTTGGGAAGAAAAAGTTTGAATAAAAAGCGAGCTTTCGTTTTCTATCTGGAGTTGACATTAAAATAACAACAAAAATAAAGTTCAATTGTAATTTGCAAGTGAAAAAGGAGGAAGCAATTCAAATTGCAAGAAAAGAGTGTGCAATTTTATCTTAATACATCTCTCCCTTGCCGAAGAAAAAATTTACAACTGCAGGGAAGTAAATTTTTTGTGCTACCCTCGTATATACGAGAACCAATTTTCGCTTCGTTAAGCGTGAAAAATCTATGTTTAGTAATACATTTAAATTTCTAAATCAATTTTCTTTTAAACAAGAACTTTCTAAACGGATTTTATGTTTTGTATGAACATTTAGAATGCTTATTTTTATACCAATTGCAATAATATACATGTAAACAAATATAATTGAAGATTTGTATAAGATCGCAACACTTGGTTTTTAAAGAGCATGCAAATTATGAAAATATTAAAATTACCATTACTATGGCCTGAGCAAATAATGAATGAGAGTATAAATTATGTAAATGTTTGATCTTCTACTCTTGGTTGTTGATGATTTGTTCCATTTTTAATACCTTTTTTATTTACATATCGTAATATATTTATTGATATGACTGGATGCTAGAGTGGGAAATCAAATATAAAAGATTTTAGTTTCGATATTGGCTTAAATTTGATACTGCAGTCGAGTATTTTATTGATGGTTAGCAGGTCTTTCTCTTTACACGTTAATATAAGATTTTTGTAATTGATTAATGATTTCTGCAGGACCCTTTACAATCTTGAGTTAATTTGAATAATGTTATTGATTACAATAGCTTCTAAGTTCTCACTCTGACACAATAGATAATAAAATGAAAATATATAGCGACATGCAGTTGGTTATTTAAATATACCACATATATATTATGAAGTCTATTGGTTATTATGTTACAGCTTGAAGGGATTGCAGTCACTATATTTAATATATTTTCCCTACTAGAATCTAAAGAATGAACATGAAAGGTTGATCTAATTGATTTTAATATTGATTCGCATTTCAGCAATAAATTATAGAGTAACGGGTTGTACAAAAACTTATTTGATTATTAGATACAACTGGAAGAGGTATCAATTAAAATCTCAATCCATTCATCAGCGGTAACCAAATTACGTAAGCAGATTTTTTTAATTGAAAGTTTTATAGTAGAATAAACAATGCCGAAACCTGATGTGAGTCCTATAGTTAGATAGACCATGAGGTATTTTGAACGCGAATGCGTTAAAATTTTGTAAACTTTCAGAAATATCATATAATATTGCAAAAAGAAAAACAAAGGAATTCCCTTTTGACATACTCAATTGAATGTATTTTTACTTCATATGAATACTGCAATTCCTTTCATATTCACATAGTGGGCCCAATTTATACGTGTTTCTAACAATTACAATCCTTTAATGTTTTGCATAATGATCAGGTAGACTTTCTAAAGTTGTACAAAGATATCATGACTAATGTCAAAACAACTTTAAAAGGTCCGAATAGTACGATATTGGCTATAAATTATAAGAAAAGGTATTAAGTAAATGGTTCAAGAGCAGTCTATAAACATTTTAAATTATTCAGTTTCTGAATTATTAGAAAAAATCGATGCGTCAGCGCAGCTTTAGTTTGTTTTGTGGAAGTTATATATGAATTCTGCGAAATTAATAAGCCGATAGTCAAGTAATTATGGAAATATTTCACCATAAAACTAAAATTAGAGCGCTTTTTGTGTGTAACAAGGGCGTCTGATTAGGTAAACGGTAAGGACAGGAACTACTTAGAAAGAACGGTTACTTCAGGACCAACGGTCCACCAATTGAGCAACACAATTTCGTGGTTTGTATTTACTTAGGGAACTGTATTGGTTGCAAAGTATTGTTACTTTACTTTTTTTCTTTTAGCGGAAATAGAACGAGTCGCTTTCAAATCCAGGTATCCGTGGTTCGATTGTTATATTTTACTACTTTCTAAGTTACGAAAACGCTAGCTAGTCAAAATCGCGTCTTAATACTTTAATATAAAAGTTTAGGTCTAGTCACAAGGTTGATTTCCTAAGAATTTAACATTTATTAGACGATACTTTAGATTTATTTCGACCAAAATTTACGGTATTTAAGATAAAATCTTTTGTTTACAATTTGAAGGATTAGTTTCGTCTTCCTTGTTTTTTTAAAAAAAAAGACGTTTGAAAAAAAAGTTCGAACTCTGAAGCTTCACACTGCGATGATCTGCTGCTAAGCAGGGGATACGTCCGTCTTCTTTTAAAGTTCAAAGAAGGGGAGTACTACGGTTTCTTTTGTTACATATCTATACGGATATATATGTCTAACTTTCACTTTCGAGAATTTGAGTTTTCGGTTAACACTTCAATGAAAGGAATTTCTATGGGTTTCTCTGAGAAAACAATTAGAAATTTAAAGTAAACCAAAGAACTATATTAGATAACTATACAAAATGATTCTTACATTTTATTATTATTATTTTAAAGCAACTTAAACAAGATAACTATGTTAAATGGTTTCTCAGATTTTTCTGGAAGAAGTTAGATAAAAGAAACTGTTATCTACTTTTCTCATTATAGTTTCAAAAGAGAGTCGCTACACATTTGTTGTTTTAAAAGATTTTTGTTACTTTCTAATTTCCCTTTCTTTTCATTGCAGGTAGTATTTGGCAATATTTAATTATAACGTTTTATTACTTTTTATGTCACTAGTTTATTATTAACAATCCTGATATTTCTTACGGAAGTGAAATGAGTGACTTTTTCTTTTGTAGAATAAAACAAGAACTCCTAATTTACTAGGTTTAAAGTTCAATTTTTTTGCTAAAGCCAAAAATGGAACGTTTCTTACTTCTGTTTAGCGCAATATATACGAGCGCAAGCTACGAACATTTATAGTACTGTCTGCACGATAATGTAACTGAGATGGCTGACGTTATGTTAATAATCTGCATATACTCCTTTTTTGTACTTTATTTTTCTTTCTACGTAGTTGACACATTGGTTTTTACTTTTTAAACACTTTTTGATGGGTCTCAAGACAGAATTTACGAGATATCAAAAATATTAAATGGATGCCTAAAATATCTGGTTACTTATTGATAAAAATAAATTGCAATGTAATTAATATGTGTACTACATGTATATCAAACTCTGGGACAGTAGTAATTACTAAAGGCGTGTTACGGTAATGACATTTAAAAGAATTGTCTCTTATTTAGATAAATAACCACACCAGTGTGGTTGTCATACAATTTTTTAAGAATATTTTTATTTACTCTTGAAGGATAATGAGGGCTTTAACCGCCTTTAAATTAGTTTGTTTTACATTTTATTTTCAACTTTGGAATTTTTGTCCCTCTTTACTGATAGGCAACTATTTTATTATACTTGCTACTTATACGCTAATATTTAGTACTTTTAAAGGAAGATTCAGAATTTTTCATGATTGTTCTTATATTAATTAAAGGGGTACCTGTGTCCGGCGTAGGATGGACTTAAAACTAACTTGCAACTTGAACAAATATTTTTCATCTGCTGTTTAGCATCCTTTTTATCTACTCGGGATACATGTTGGTTGGACACAAGATCCTATTCATGGGTGCCACGTGAGCGGCGTTTTATGAGCACAATAATATATGTATATATGCATGAAGGCGGGAACGGCTGGCCTAATTCAAACAATTAATGTCACTAGTTCAATTGCCACGGGGACTAGTGGCATGGCATGAATAATTCCGGATTTTGTAAAGGTAGGGGGTGCGCTATGCCCTATGGATTGGCATTAATGCTAGGTCCCTATAAATAAATTAGAGCAATCATCACCGAAATCTGTGCGTCATGCAGGGGCACAGGCAACCTATTAGTGATGTCGGCCAGTGAGGTAAGAAACCGAAGAATGAAAAAACTCCTTTAGGATCAGTGCGTATACAACTTGGCAGCGCTAAGAACTTTAACTCTAAAAATCAGGTATGTAAAAAATATTAATATCCGATCGACTTAATGTTCTCAGCCTTACTTTTCGAATATAGCTGTTATTATTATTATTATTAGCAGATCGATTATGGAATTGCTTGTTTTATATAACTAATGATTTATATTATTAGAAGAGAAGATGGATCTCTCTAAAGCATTTTAGACAAAAATCACCAAATGGTGTCGTTTTTTTTTGTTTCGCCGCATGCGACTAAATTTGTTTCGATTTTTCTTTTCTTGTATAAGACCATGGATAGAGATGGCTTTGGCAACTAGGTCGCAGAAACTAATAGCTCTTGTTGTTTAGTTTAAAATGTGCATACGAATTACTACGGCCTAAAAAGTCTGTTTTGATTTATATAAATGCATTCCTTCGTTTTTCCTTGTCGCGCTGTGAACAAAGGCAAGGAAAAATAATAGATCTGCGAGTAGTTAAATAATACGAATTTAATATGTATTTAAGATTCGCCCTGTATTTATGATTTACGAATTCACTGTTTTATTACTTTCTTTACTTTATACTTTAGTGTGGTCAGCGGAAGTGACAAATTGGGAAGGCTAAAAAAAACTTTTAATCTTTATTTCGCTATTTTATTTACTCAATTATTTATTTATCCCCGAAAAAGATTTTTGAATATTTATTTAACAGTTTTATTTACTAAAACAATATTTATGGTTAACTGTCGGAGAATTGGGGATTAGAGCCTTCAGAAGTTGGTATGGTGAATTTGAAGACAATTTAATTGTACGTGAAAATAGTTAAGATACTTAATTCAAAGGACTATTAAATTTAAGCAGTAAATAGCAGTGTAATTCTGTACTATTCCAAAGAAATATACCTGGGGGCTTCGTCTAGCGGCATAGAATTAAATCGAGAATTTTACCAGTGAATTCAAATGCGTGAATCGTCATCCTATTAGCAACTCTGAACATATAATGAGTTCCTTCGGAAAGGCCACACCGGAATGTGGAAGATGACAATTCCGTTTACCTATCTGAGCTCACTTTGACGCCAGTACTGTAACCAGAAAAAAGCTTTTGTCATAGGAGAGGGAAACCAATAATAATGTATAATTGTCTGTATAGTGTTTGTTTTCTCTGAAGATCACTCACCCACAGTTGGTTCTTTGGAGTACGTCAAATTGAGGCCTCTTGATGTAGCTCTTGAAGATCCAAGAATGCAGATAAGAGTTTCTTTATTGAGCAGTGGCTGGCCAGGTCCACTGTAGAGATGTCCTGGGAGGTCGTCCCTAGGAGATGGGAAGACACGAGATGTTGTTTCCTTCCTGTCACCGTCCTCCTGTGTAGTACGGGAAATACTTCTTCGATGCGGCAGATGTAGAATGACCATAAGGGGTCACTTCCCATGATGTAGGGCGACATGAGTCGCAATTCCCACGATGTGACAGTCAATACGATTTAAGGATCGTGTTCCTGCTGCTGCATTTACTGATAACTTAGCGGTTCTCTGAGGTGCCGGTTGGCAACACTTATTACGAAATTTTCTGTATTTTTTGGAGTTTCTGATGTTACTATACTCCCTGAAGCTATGATAGAAACTTATGGTTTCTAAGCTCATAAACTTGAACTAATTGTTGTTGTTGTCACAAAGAGGCAGCGAAATTTGGGCAAGAGAGATATTGAATCCGTTTTGGTTTAGGATTCAAGATGGAGAATTTTGGAAAATATTTAGAATGCGTTCCGTTGTCAGAATGTTGACACCAGTTTTCGTCTGGTAGAAGATTTGATAGAATTTTGCTACCAGGTTGCTGCTGGAGTATGGTTTCTCAAATATTCCAGAATGGTGTCATTACAGAAAAGCACTTCTACCAATTTGGCTTTTGGTGGCAGTGCATTTAATAAGAAGATATCCCACATCCTGACTAAAGTTTTGACACGTGGTCGAGCGGAGGCGTTTTTTTATCTCCTTGTTCTGGAAGAGAGCGTCAAACAAAATAGAGAGATTCCAAGAAATTTGACTGTTTTCTTGGAACAAGATAATTTTAGAATGCGTTTGAGAGTTATTGAGGAGGTATGTGGGAACTTGTGACGGTCGAAAGCTTGATCTGTATCCAATCAATTAGTTCCGGTCTGAAATCAGAAGTTCCTTTTCTTAGATTGAAGAACATTCTTTATTTGCTTATATAGGTTTTATAAATTTTGAGTTTGTGAGCTGAAAGTAAGACGTTTAGGCTTTAGAAACAGTTTATATCTTTGAATGAAAGAATGTAGCAGTTCAAGGTGTTATAGGTGAGGGGTTTTGCCTTATGAGTGTTTTTTCAGAGAAATGTTGTGAAAGTTGGAATTTAGTAAAGGCAAAGTCTCGGCCAGACGAAAAGTCACCATGACGGCGACTCGGAACTGCAGGCAAGCTTCGACGGTGGTGATGGTGGTGGAACTGGACCTCTACAGCTCTTGGTGGTTAATGAGTGTTCGAAGCCCGGCAACCGACTTACAGTAAACTTCGGAAAGACCAGACAGGTACCAAGTGTAACGAGGTGTTTAGGTCGTTGAGGATTTTAGCTTTCTGTAGGTAGGATTAGCATAGTTTCAGGAAAGCGACGTCAGCGCTAAGCGGAGGGATTCGCTTGAGTGTTGTTGAGAGAGAAGGAAGTAGATGCCAGCGCAAAGCGTAAGGACTCGTCTAAGGTTACATGATTGTGCCGGGTGGTGCAGTGGTCTCTGAATTTTCTAGTCTCAGAGTCCATCTTTTGTACTCCAATTTTCCCGTAGTTCCCGAGATTCTCGGAGAGGAACAAGATGTCTCTAGAGTTAACTCGCGGAGTTAAACTGTCTGTTTCTTCAAATATCCAATAATTTGGTATTGGGTCGATATGATTCTAATCGTGAAGATTGAATACGTAGTGACGTCATAGAGACAGTCCCCAGTCAGCTGGATGTAAGTCTCAGCTCGTTCTACTTTGCCGAAGGGCTCGTTGTAGCTGAGTCTAGTAGTGGGGAGAATATCCCTTCTCGCGACTTGCGCATGCGCACTTACTTATGGTTCGTTACTTCTGTAGACGCAAGGAGAGGAAAAGTTGAAAAATTCATACTCCTGTTACTTCCACTTACGATCATTCGATGGTCCTCAATCTGTAGTGGGAGATGATGGTTCTCTTCTGAAGGTATTCCTTCGTTGGCCTGGTTTTGCCTTAGGCATAGTGGAGTAGCAATTTTCTCGTCGGAAATAGGTTTTGGAATTTTGGGATGATATGTCTTGAATTTCAAGTGTTTAACATGCCCGTGTCTTACTGTCAACTTTACATGTTTGGAACATGACATACAGAGAACATAAATTTGATTCACATCTTAGCATTGTAGGAGGTTATGTTGGTTACACTCAAAACAAGAAGTTTACAGACAAAGGAATCTTGGTAACACAATACAACTTCTGTATGGTTGTCACATGTAACATATGAACGTTGTATGACTAATGTTATATCTTTCACAAAGGATCTCGATTTTGGATATAACACAGGAAATTACAAATCACAAATATATATGCTTTCTTATTTCAAGGATTATTTTAAAAATGGATACTCAGAATGAAAAAAGAAACGAGAAACATAAACGTTGCCTTTATGAAAGAAGTTTATAAAAATATCATTTCTGAGAAAGCTCAAATATATGTTCGTGGGGAAGGGTTGATTTCAATCGAAAGCAAGAGTTTATACTGAAAGCAGAAGTAACAAATTGTCCTTGACTATATGAATAAAAATGGTTAAATTAAGTCCAGAACAAAATTATGATTCTTATTCTTCGATGCTGGTTCGAGGAAACACATCAAAAAATATAAAGGAACAGGGGTTTATTTCTTCGATGAGTGGATAGGAACAGAACGAATGAATTACAGTCCTTCTGGGGGTGTTCCCAGATTCTTCCTGATGTTAGGAAGAAAAAGTGTAAAGAAAAAGCGAACTTTCGTTTTCTATCTGGAGTTGACATTAAAATAACAAGCAAAAGTTCAATTGTAGTTTGCAAGCTAAAAAGGAGAAAGTAATTCAAATTAAAAAAAAAGATTGTGCAATTTGAGCTTACTACAGTGTTAATCGGTGTACGGAAACCCGTTCTATATTACCAAGTGTGTCTGTACGATTACTATATCCAACAGGAGTATAATTAGTGTACAGTCTGTGTTTCTGTCGATTTAATGGCCTACTTAATTACCGATGGGTGTATTTCAGCCATTGCTACATATTCAGTATCTGTAAATGACACGTCGACTTGACCGTGTTCCATCTTTGGTTTTGGGTCTAATTTCACATACTCAGTTACAGTACAGTCTGTGAAGGACTGGTGTTCTGTATTACGTAACTGGCAACTAGACAGTATATTTAAAGAGTCGATTTATTTCCGAAACCTTCTTAGGTGTGGCATATACTATGGCCGTAGTGTATCATACTTCATACTTGCCCCCACGCCATGGGCTTATCTCTCCCCGAAGGAAAAAGAAAAAAAACTGAAGAAGGGACAAAAGGAGTTGCCTTTCCGGGTTCTTTCTACTTCTCTTTCAAGTATTTTGCTCTCCTTTCTTTTCTGAAAGAATTGAGTCATTCGTCTATATCATCTTTTGCTTTTTATTATTATTATTATTACTATTACTCGGAGACCACGTCGTAGGGACGGACAAGGTAGTGTTTGGTTGCCCTCTACAAGAGCTGTCATATTACTGCTCTGGTTGTACACTAATGGCTGGCATTATGTTCCTCTTGTCTGATGAACCAGCAATGATGCCCATATGCATAAACTTAGCTACGAAAGAATATATCAGTATTGTACATCGCTATTCCATATCTACAACGCTCCATCTGCATGTTTGAACATCCCATCATACGCTAGGGAAGTGTTATTTTTATTTCTCTATCCATCTGCGTTTGTATTTTCAAAATCAGTTAACCAACAACGACGATATAGAAAATTTAAATTTCAGGAATTTTTCCCGGGTTTCTCTTTACGTTTTATAACTTTTATATAGAGGCAAAAAGTCTTACAATTTTATGTAGATTATGATAGCAGTTATTTAATTATCTGCCGCAAAATTATGACACTTTACCAACTCTGGCTTCTATATAGGGAATTTGCCTTATTGTGTTTCTGGAGTTAGTGAATTGAAACTTGTTCAAATTTAGCACCTTACGTTTTATTAGGGTTCGTATGACATTATATGTCAACCTGGTTGGCCACACTGCTTTATCAATTGTATACGTCTCGTATAATTTATGTAGAGAGTTACATGATTAGCTTCAAATGTGTATGTGTATATTATTACATGAACACTTGTGTTTTTCAAGTTTTTTGGAGCGACAGTGGCTATCGCCTGGCGGCAGGATTTGCAAACTTTCATGCGGGCCAAGGTTGAACAGCCGGCGATATCCGCAAGTCAACGAACAGGTCCGACACAGAAACGATTGATTTTCTCTCCTCACCCTATCCTCTCATTTCCATCACTTTTTTATTTTCTCTCTTTAACTTTTTTACGATTTTTGTGGCAGTGCTTTTTAGGATGAGATTGCTATTTCTCCTTGTCATTATGCTCAATTGTTAGACATTACGAGTGGCGGTCTTTTCTTGGATTATGGTTCCGCTCGGATGAATAAATCTCCTTTTATGTCCTTCACATAAACATGACAGATTGTGATGATCAGCATTTATTGTTAATCTTTCTTTTCAATCGAGTGGCTTCCAGTCCCTTCTCCCCATCTCTCCCTCTTGATCACCGCTTTGATTTCACCATCTCACCCACTTGAGACGTTACGTCCTCTCATACTCTACGATCCACCATTACCCGGCCACCTCTTCATCTTCGTCCTTCTTTGGTATGTCAACTCTTTCTCCGTACCTTATCGTTTATCTTAAACCCGCTTTGTGACTGCAGGCAATATTCTTATCCTCTCATGTCATTCCACTTGTGTAAATATTCAATCATAATCTTTGATCATCTCACATGGACCACTGTTAGTTAGCCTTCTGTTCCTATAAGATGATCAGCACAATACCTTCATATTTTATACTATACAACCACCACTACCGTCTTACCAAATCGTGATCCAGGGGGTTATGTCCTGTCTGTCACCCCTTGTTCAACATCTCATCATTATGCCGTCGATTGTATCAAAATGCAATAGCATTATGTTGGAATTACACATCTATTCACGCATGAGTGGTTCTTATTCTATTCGGTTTAACATTGACTTTGACATATCACTGCAAGGTGTGATGCTTGCTACTTTTGTTACAATAGGGTTAAAAGACGTATATTGAATCGAGAAAGTAAAGGAGAGAAAAGCTTCTCCTTGTAGTTTCCTCTCTGGTGTCTCTCCCTCCCCCTTCGCCTAAACCGGTTGCTTCAGAGATGGATTAGCAGTTGTATGAGTTAAACTGGAATGGTCTCTTTTCCCCCTCGCCCAGTTTAAATGGCTTTTCTATCCTCCCAGCAAAAATAAGGAATAGAATCAAGGAAATGAAAGGTCATTTTTCATATGCTCGCTGAGCAAACCTCGGGACTAGAGGCAAACAAAAGATTAATGGCAGAGAGGCCCTTCAGACTTTTTTCTTTATCCTTTAGGGTAAAGATTGAATAAACCAAACAATTTTTTTAGCTAATTAGCGAAAGCATAATATAACTTAGGAAAGTTACTCCTAAGCATAATATAACTTTCCTATCGAGTTAGGGAAGTTGTAATCGTAATAAACGACAGTTGTTTTATTCAATGTGCGTATTGTCGATAAATAGAGATAAAACATTCCTGTCAGGCTGGATCCTCTAATGGTGTCTCACTACATATTAAGCGTAGAACCAATACAATACAGTTGTGTCATGTCGTAAATAAGATGTAATTACATTACATCAGAACAAATACGCAAATAACGCGATTGTCATTCTATCACCAATACCTATTGCTTTAGCCTTCAATGGGCGGACTGATTGGAGAAATAGTAATAAAAAGCTAATTACCTTACGATAGCTGCAATATTCGCATGTTGTAGCCAATAATATCAGTAAATGTATAGCATATATTTTAGATAACTAATACTGTAACGGTAAGGTAGCATCATTTGCCTCGAATTCCTGCGATGGGTGTAACCCGTACGGACATCTTTTAATTATTAGTTAGTGATGGTCTATACATGCATGTGCCATAAGTATTACCTGAAAAATTACGTAACATTATAACCTCCCTCTCTCTGAAAATACAGTGTGGCCAACACATTTTTATTAATAATTTAATTAAAAGTCACTAAAGTTAAATCATTTTTTTCATGAGTTGCCACTCTGATCTAATTATTAATTTTATCATGTTTCCTACTGTGTAATGTTCCATATTTTGTTACTCGATATAGTGATCTCCCGTCCAGTCGTCACTAACATCAATTTTCGGTCTGGAATTTAGAAATATTCTATTTCGAATTAAATTGTATGACGCTTCTACCTTTGGGAATCCGGTCAGGACCTGGTTGTAGTTACTAGTCTAGTGTGACTAAGGAAACCTCCTGGGAAATTGTCAGATTGGCCAGCTGGTGGATTCGTACCCTGGATCTTCCTAGTGTAGAGCCTTTACCAACTGGCAAGTGAGCTGCGAACACTCCGTACTAGACATGGGCAGAGTATCGAGATACAAAAAAATGGTAACTTGTCAAAAAAGTAGTATCTGTATCGAAGTAGTCAATACCTATAAGCAGTATCGAGTGTCTGAATAAGTGATACTTTCTGAACAAGTCAGTCCAGTCAGAGAGAAGGATCCAAGAGAAATAACACATCACGTCCAAATCTAGATGTCAATTGTGAATTGTGATATATGTTGGTAACATCGATACAAATGACATCACATCTAGATTGACGACAATAAAGTATCGTGTATCGGTATCTAGTTATTAATTTTCTCGGAATATTGGTATCTTGTGTCAGGGTAGTATGTTTTCATAGGATGCTCCATTATAACCCTAGTTCAAATCAACGCACGATGATTCGATGAAACTAGCCTACAGTATGGATACTGTGAGTCTGTGACTACCGTACAATCTTCATTCTTCTTGTCATTAGTACTGAAGGTGGAGGGAGGAGGGCACGGAAAAACTTGTTAGACTGTTCCCCCCGCTTCCTGTAATTCATCCTCTTCGTCCCAACGCTTTATCATTGTCACGTTTGCTTCATTCATGGCGGTCGGAGAATGAACTGCTAGGCGGCGGCCAAGAGCCTCACGGACATTCATGAATCTTTTTATTTGCATACAGTCTCTCTCTCTCTCTCTCCTCACACACACACACACACACAACACATCATTTGGACTTCCAGAAGAATGAAAATGTTTTCAAAATAAATATTTTTCATTCTACATAGAAACGCCATATTGAAGAGCTGAGAGATCGTTACATACACAGAAATACCGGTATATAACATTATATATTCAGGAGGGTAAAACGGATATTTTTCTTCGCGCACAAAAATATTACGCCAGTCTTTTAAGAGCAAACAATACGTAAAAGAAAAGGTGATTCTTTTTTTTTTAATTGTTTGCCTTCCCACTGCGCTTGAACGGACATTAACATGAACTGCTAACTGGTAGGTATAGCTCCAGGCATATAAATTTGCTGTTAATCGGGCTAATCTTGTGAAAACTTACATTCTGTACCCAGAGTATGTCTATAATCAGGCTAATTATACCAGCGCCCAAACAAAAAAAAAAGAAAAAAATCTAGAAATGCCTTAGAAAATTATTTGAAATATTACAAAATATTTCCAAAATATCTTCAAAATGTTGTCCTTTCAGTATGATGTTCTTTTTTTAAAAAATCTCATAACACATGCTAACAAGACTATAGTAATCTAAAAAAAGAAAAAAAATCTGGGAAACTTTCTTGTAAAGTTTAATTTACGCCTTGTCGCGTGTGTTATAAGTTTCCTAAGGTATCCCAGCGGCCGCCCATCCTGACAGGTTTTTCCTGGGCTTTTCCTCAGTCACGCCAGGCAAATGTGGGGATAATACCTACATAAACTAGGGTCTGGTCGACAATCTTCCAACACTCTATCCCGGCTTGAGCCTGAGATGCCTAAAGGTCATAAATAAATTCTAATTCTATGAATAAATATCTCAAATATATTTATCTGAAAATTTCAACATATTTTAAAAAACACACTTTTAATATTATTTAGAAAACATCGGTCAAAATATGTAACTAAATAATTTTTAAAATATTTCTATTACGGCTAAGTAGTTTCTAGACAATACATCGAGAGAAAAAATGTTTTAAAAATATTTCAATAATATTTCACTTGTCCATATTATTTTCTACAGTAATACGATGATATATACCTTAACGAAGTGCCTGATTTATTTATTTATTTCAATAATTTTTGTAAACTGTTCCAGGGGAAAGCATCTGACTATGCAAATCTCCACTACACTTTATTTTGTGCCATTTCATACCGATGAATTGAAACAAAAACATCAATACCTACCAAAAATAAAATATTTGTTACAATGGTCATCTTATATGGGAGGGTTTCCTAAGCTGTGGTACAAGTTCTAAAATGCCAACTCCTTGTTAGTGGTACTGGAGGTTGTAGTAGGAGGAAATAATGATTGTAAGCTTCCAAGGACGGGACCTACAATTGTTCTGACTTGGAACCACTCCTTTCAACGGACTCCCACCGGATTTGAACCCGGAACCATTCACACAAAAAGCGAGCATTCTAGCCACTCGGCAAGCAATGGACACAATATTATTGTAGGCTAAGTATGTATTTACTATAAAGAATTATTTACTCTTATTGCATGACTTGGGTGGTACGTATTTACAATAACGAGTTACTTTTCAGACGTGTATGCAAAGCAATATAGCAAGTATTTAGCATTTAAAATTGCTAGTTACATCGTTCCACCAATGCACCCTCAATATACACTGAATTGCGTTCAATTCCTTTCAAAAGTCACTGAGCTTTTTATAATTACTATTTTAATTTATGGGGTTGAGCTAGCAGTTACAGCCTACACGCCTGTCAAGTCTCAGGAATGCCGTCCCTTGACGATTCTACCGGGAGAGGGAAATAGTGGCAAATGCCTTTTTTTGAGATACCATCCCGGGATTCTCTTGGTAGAACAGGGGCAAACTCTGGAAAAGCTCGGTGACCCAGCGGGGTTCGAACCCTCGTTTCTCTCCATTATTGATGCGAAGTTCGTGACGTGGGGATTGAATTAGGAAGGTTTAGCTCAAAATAGTCCTAAGACACGATAATTAATGTTACTCCGTCGGCATTGACCTGGGCACAAGTCCTCACTTAAAAAAAAAAGACTAATATTTTTATTAGTATTATTTTCGGGTAGCAGAGCCTGGCTGAATTCTGGCACATTTAAATTCCCCCCCCCCCCCAAGTCATACATTTCATAAACCTTGCTTCAGCTTACGAGGAGGGAAACCCTTATCACTCCAGCAGGTCACAACAGTCAATAAACAACATCGAAGTCGTAGTTTTAATTTCCATTTCCCGCAATAGAAAAGAAGAAAAAGGTTGGCTCCCATTATTGAAGACTCGACCGTTCAAAATTAATTTGTTTTTCTTTTCACTTGTTCTGCACGAATAACCAATAAAGAAACTAATATCTGTCAACAGGTCTGTTTTTAACAGCACCTTGTCCATTTATTTATTAGATTCAGAGCACAGACTGATGGAAAGTTGAAAAGGACAATAGCAGTGGGAGAAAGAACAATTCGGCTGCTGCTGCCTTTGGACACTGAACTATATTTAAAATTCTGACACTCGCTCTTGAGAATTGTGACGATTTCCACTTCTGTCAGCTGCTCTATGCATCTTTTAAATTACTGCTCACAGTTGACATCTGAACCTAACCAAAACTATTTCTTACTTTTCTTTTTCAAAATCAAAGGTCTGACATTAATGATTTATGACTGATTCTTGATAATTATGATCTAATTACAACAACTTTTACAATTCTCGCCAAGGAACTTACACGTGTTAAGTGTGGAGAAGAGAAAGTGCAACAACAGTGAACACCTGCTCACATTCAAGCGATTAATGTTCTCGCTTTCCCACCAAGCGGTCTCAGGTTCGGTGCTCACAAGGGAACCTTACGAACCAAGTTCCGGTGAATTTCGCCGGACTGGTTCCAAAAGAGAGGGGACAGGGTAGGAAGTCAGAATGTGAGATTATTATTTTTTCGGAGCAGGAATGTGAGAGGCAGGAGAACGGTGAACTGGTGCTTCGGTCCAGTAAAACTGTACCCGTTTTCTTTTGCCAATTTCTCATAAACGAAAGCAGAAAATGAAGTGTAACTTACCATGATTATAGGTAATACTGTTCTACACTAGAAGCGACTAGTGTGAAGCACCGTCAGCGTTGCCAGCTATAGACATTCGCAGTGTTGCCAGAATATTAAAAGCCCGAAAATATCGGTGAAGGCATGGACTACAACGATGTCTCCCTTTCGTTCAATCTTCTCACAACAGTCATACGGCTTTGTAACCAGCACTGAAAGAGACACTTTCTGCCTGCCCTGGAAGCTCTATCTGATAAAGCTAAACGAACAATCTCCCTATCCATCCGCGTAGTGGTCTTCCTTTTTCTGCCACACCGTTCTCGTCTGAGACGTACACCATGCACTTTTTGCTTCTGGATTATTCTGCCAATAGTCGTATGATGCATTCCAAGGGTTTTGGCAATTTGCCTATTTGTGTAGCTCTCATTTCGCAATGTCATGGTTTTTCCTTGTTTACGTGGACTTGTGTCACACACTTTCCCCATATTTCGCAACTTAACAGAAGTAGAGACACACTTCAACGACTTAAAAAGTCACCAAATGTAATGAAAATACTGTTTTGTACTTGTTAACAGTGAATCACAAACAACTAACTGCAAAAAAATCACTTTCCACGGCCATAAACAATGACGAAAATACCACTCTCAATTTCCACCATTTGCATAATGAGTACAGAGACATCAAGCGGAGCGAATCTGAACTATTGTAGGAAACAAATTACTGCTGTGGTGCACCTGAGACTTCTAACTTGCTGTGACGAGAAACTTTTTTCTTTTTTGCTAATATGCAACACCACATAGTACATACAATTCATCGTAATGTTTTTATCTTATCTCATCTTCATTTTTTCGTATTTCAGGAGATAATTCAAAAAATCAAATTTGAATAAACAAAACAATCTGTCCTAATATCAGATAGAGAGCACTGATATTGCATTTGATTTTCTTCCACGATTCAAATTGTATATAATCAATAACTACTGGCGTTATAGACCGAAATGTCCTGAGCCTGGCCCAACGCCATATGTCGGCGGTTGGTGGAACTACGTCCACCTGAGTGACGACCGTGGGGTCAGCACTGTGCGTCACCTTGACCACGAACAGGCGTATCAGGGGCTTTCTAGACCAAGTGGTCGTCACTTCTTTATTCACGTGACGTCCCAGTTTACCTCACGACGCTGGGTGGACGCCGAAAAGTGGGGTGCTCCGGGAATTGAACCCGAGACCACGTGGAAATGAGTCCAACGATCTAACCTCTAGGCAATGGAGCCCCCTTCAAATTATATGTACAGCCATATTCAATCCACTACTGGATGAGAAATCTTCCGGAGGGAGGCCCGGAGGAGTCTACTGCTCCCACACTGATCAGACTTGTTGGGAGAGAAGAGCTGAAGCGATCAACTGTGATCGCCACTGTCTTTTATTCACAGCAGCTCTCCAATTGCATCACAATGTTGGGTGGTCACCGTTTCAGACCCTCTCGCTTTGGAAATAATCTCTTGTCAGAGCTGGGAATCGAACCCAGGACCCCACGATCAGCAGACAGCGACGATAGTCACGATCAGCAGGACGGGCATATAAGGAGGATGTCGTATCTAAACTGGCTAAGTACCAACAAAGCTTTGTGAACAAGGGGACACAAACACAATTTATAAATTTAATGAAAGGTTCGACGTCATGCTAACCACATAACGTTTTAAAAGGACAGATCTATTACATAAAATTTATGTGATTGTCGGTTTTCGTTCTGAAGGAAGTGGTACACGGTGCAGGGAAGTCCCCTTCCCCTTTGGATAGCTAACGTAATTTTCTTGCACTGAACTTATAATACTTTATTAAATGCATTTGAAGCTTACGGAGAAAACATTTCATAATTTCGAAAAGCTTCAACAGCATTCAGATTGGCTTCTTTTTTGCTCCAATTTGCCCTCTGTGATTTCTGAAACAAAATTATACTTTTCAAAAGCAAAAATGATTTGAATTTATTTACGGCCTTTAGTTATGTATGACTTAGGCCAAGATAGGGCTGGGGAAAGGGGACACGGAGTCCTCAAGGGCGTAAGTTAAGGGTATCATGTAACCACTGCTTGTGCTTGGGGCAAGCACGCACAGATGATGACAAACTAAATTTAAAAAAGGGTTCAATAAATCCCAAACTCGACAAGAAAATCGGAACCAGTACTCCCCGAACGGCTCCAGGGTTTATAGGGAGGCTGGCCGATACGTTAAGTAGGATAGGAAGTGAGGAATAAGTAGGCGGGCCTAGTAAAGAAATATGAAGAAAAAAAATAACAATACACCTATGTTCGAATGGTGACGCGCAGGGTGACGAAACGTCGCGTTCAAAGACACATGCTGGACGGCTGTAAATAAAAAGATTGCTCTAGTTTTCGATACCGGGCGGAGTCTTCATGAAATTCACTATTACTTCCCGCAAGGCAGCAATACGAAATACGAAACCTGCCGCTTCCCCACCAAACGAATAAACTGAGAACATGCGTAAAAAAGCATGAACGAGTTTCGAACCTAGTTCCTGGAAGATGAATTTCATGAAACTCGTCCCTAAGAGTTTTATCTAATGACAAAGTTCGGCACTTCAAAGCTGAAAAAGAACACAATCCAAATTTCCTATCCGTAGTGCAATTGAAGATCGCACTTGCGGTGACGTGAGATAAAAAAAAAGGTATTGAGTTTTAACTAGAAATGAAACAGATGCTTGGGAAAACAATAATAAACTTTATCAAACTTAACGAAAACAAACAAGAAATTTACGTGATACAGAAGCATTCCTTATGCAAAAAAAAAAAAAAAAAAGACTCGTCATGGGATACATGTTATTGTTTTCTTTCTACTGTGACAACTTCCAAAAAATGAAAACTTGAACATGCGTATGATTAAACTAATTTCACAAGTAATACTAACTGCTCGTCCCTCTCTTCTAGCCATAGAGAAAAAGAAACTGTCAGAATACAATTATTAGCAGATTCAATATAAAGAATAACCTCTCCTGTTCTACCGCAGCCTACCGAGAACGACAATCACAAGCAATTCATATGAGAACAATTCCGAATTTACCTTAATGATACATAACAAAACATGCCTTCAACTTCTCTTTTCACTGATTTCAATTTGCTTTGCCTACAACCACGTGAAAGATAAAGTGGCCAACTGGCCGATTTCGCATTGGGCTGCCATGTTTTATGTGAAAATTTACAATTTAAACGAGCTTTCCAAAACATTACAAACACATAGAACAACTAGTGGCTAGAGAGGGGACTTAAATATTGCACAAGCATTTAATTATTTACTACGGCAATAAAAATGTCTTATTAACCACCTGGCTGGCAACTTTATTTGATTAGATTTGTAATTATTGAAATTTATTTGCAACGTTGCGTTTTAACCTCTTACTTTCCTCCGACTAATGTAAAAAAAAAAAAAAAAGAATTGTGATATAACAAATTATCCGGGAAAGAAGAGCGGGATGGTCTTGAGAAGTCTCGTACAAAGCTTGGACATGAAGGACGTGAGAGTTGGAAATCAGAATAGATAGTAGGGATTAATGAATGGCTGGAATGTTTTTAATTCTTACGGTCTAAACGAACAGAATTCTTTAATAGGAGAATATAGAGAGAAAAAAAAAGAATCTCCTCTGTTGATCATCATGAATGAGAAAAATTTACGAAATAATAACACACATACATATTATATGACACTAGATATACATAACTTTGAGATCTCGCATATAACTAACCTTACTACTACACACACAAAAATAACGATTGCCATAAAGAAAGACTTTAGAATATTTAAGAAGCTTACTGGCCAGTAATCTACACTTAACATAGACAAAACGTTGACGTCAATATAAGGAATATATATATCGTAATTAAATGAGAAGGACGCGTGCAGCTGCTATTAGACAGATTTTGAAAGTTAATTTGCTAAACTAAAAAAAAAATAGCTAAAACTTCGTGTGCACATCTAAAAAATAGTTATTTTCGTTGGATATAAGCTTACGCTTGTTATAAGAGCTAGAACAATGCATACACTCGGTTGCTTAAATTTTGTGAGCTACGTATTTTCGAACACAGCATTTATCCTCTCAAGACATTAATTACAAACAAGTTAAGAACCTAATCTTTCCTGTATTACATACAATTATATTATACGATCACTGTGATTCGGGACACATCTGCACTAGTAAACAAAACAATGAATCAGTGCTCTATTTTTACCTAGACACAGTAGTATACATATATAAAATCCGTTAATGGTTTGTTCTTTTCAAATTCCCTGGACCAAAGTGACTCTTAACTTTTAGTGCATGTTGACAAGTAGATGTGGTTTCTCGATCGATGCATGTCGAATAGCGGAACAATTCATGGATGATTCAAAATGAACAGTTAAAATATAGGTTTATTACACTTTCCCATTTAGTCACTGCCATCAAACGAAATATTATCAAAGTTCCAAGTAAAATTAAGTTTTCTAAAGGAATGGGTGGAAGGCGTCCGTGGCCTTAAATCAAGTTACTTCTCCAGAAGCGTTAGTTCTAATCACGGGGAAGGCAACAAACCTTCACAGCACTCTAGTCAGTCGGTGGTGGTCCACCTTTTGATTGCATTGAGAGAAAAAAACGTCAGGACAAAACTAAATGAAGGAAAGAAAGAAAAAAAAGACGAAGCTGCTCGATGCGCGTAACTATACGCCGCATGCAGTGATGGTTACCGAGGAAATCTTGTCTTTCTTTCGTATTTTTACATACTGGCCTGGATTCACTGGACCATCGAATGAAGAATGATTAGCTCCTACCTTTTTTGTTGACGCTGCAGCCACCAAGGATGTCTTGGTGCTCTGTTGTCCTGGGATCGTACCTGGTGGCGTCCATGAAGATAGACACCTTTGATGTCCATGTGATTTCCATTCCACTGACAGTAGATAATACAACAGGGTTTCTGGAGACACATGGTTCTGCCTGTTGAGTTTGCAATGCGTTGTAGTCAAATTCAGACTGCAGTTCAGGTCTACATATGACATGTCTGTATGTCGCACAGCCAACATATCGAGGAATAACAAATAAAGAAATAAACAGACACGGATTGAACGAGACAGCGAAGAGATTGCCAACTACGGGGGCACTTTTAAATTACTAGCCGGACATCCTGTGAGATATTTCCCACACCGAACAAAATGCCGACGTCGCTAATACACGGCACACGTAATGAAAAAAAACAAAACAACTAAGTTAAGATTCACTCCCGAAGTGGTGTTTACAAAATGTGCGATTCGACTGACTCTTCCAAGTTCCGTTTTCCTGTGCTGTCTTCCTGACCCACATTTTCCTCCTCTTCTTCATTCTAAAATTTCAAAATAAAGGTTTTGGTTGGCTGGCAGAGATCGCAAGTTCAGGTAGCTTGTTTTCCTCCAAAAATTCGTTTTCCAGATACTAATGATGTGCTAAAAGTGTACGTGTCCTCAAGTCACTTCGTAGGATCTTGCCATCTTCGAAGTCCAGACATAGCGTCACCCGTATAGAGTTCTCTTCGACAGGACGGTCCATTAACACCTTTCCTGGAGTTTCGGGGTCTATAGACTTCTTTAACTGTGCACATCATTCATTACCTTTGTTTGGTGACTGTCGGGTTCTCAGCAAGGCGTTCTCGAAATGTTAGAGGTAGATCCAGTATGTCCTCTTTTGTGAAACCAGATTTCTTTCTTAAAAAAGGAATGGGATAAAAAAGAAATTCAAAACTGTGGTATTGATGGAAGGTTTAATAGAAAAAATTCTGGCATGCTGCTTGCATATTAACTCAATTAATTTTGACTAACATTAATAAAAAAGATAGACATACAATTACATAGAAAGAAAAAAAATTAAATCGTGATGCGGCAACTGTTACAATCATCCAAACATTTTGCTGGCGTGACTAAGGAAAAAACCTGGAAAATCGAAGGATAGTCAGTTCGTTGGTATCGAACCCAGATCACCTGAATGTGAAAACACAAATAAATTAGGGCGCAATTGATAGCGTACTGAAGTGCAAATGACACAATATTACGGCGTGGTTGTTGTGGTGTCAGGCTGAAACAGACCAAGCAACTCAGTCAGTTTCTCTCGGTTTTCCTCTAGGCAGGCATTCTGTCAAAATTTCTAGTTTCGTGGAGGTGGGGGGAAAAGCCGAAATTGGGGGGTTAGCAGGGATTAAATCGAGTTTTACAAATCGATTTATAATCGCAAAACATTTGTAAGCTGCGGTATTCGACAATTTGGGGGTGGGGGTGACAGCTCCCATTCTGGTGGACCGGCAGAGTCGCTGGTTGAAGCACTACCTTGCGTTTTTTATGCACGCAGTGAAATTAAAAAGATCAACAATTTTGTGGGTACTGGTAAAAACCGTATTATCCCGGATTTCCGATATTGCCTATCTATCCGCTATTAGGACGGAAAGTATTATACATAGTGAGAATGAGAAACAATCTTTAGTTCAAGACAAACATATTTAATAGCAGAGGCGGCTGTAAGTCTATCGGCGCTCTGTTCCAAATTTTCGATGCGCCCTCATAAATAGCAATTCAGTGTTCCGAACTCATACGAACACACCCGAAATAGTTGCATCTTATTGCATAAATATAAATAAGTTGTAGTTTTCACAGTGCTCGAAGTGGGTTAGGAAAGATTAGGGAACATTAGCAGAAGTGGGCCAGAAGGGTACGCTTGCACCTAGTGGTGGCAATTACGTATTGAAATTTTAAAGTATAGGCAATGAGCTTCCATTAGAGGGGTACGCCAAATCCAAAATGAAAAAAGGTAAGGACACGGCGTGCTCCCCACCCCAACTTCGAGCGCGGTGAGGAGACAAGGTCAAATGAAAGAAGACAAGTGGAAACCTTGTCTAACAGTAAGATGAATATCCGAAACGTCTCCAATAATACCTGACAATATGTTCCTTATTAGAAAAAATCTGCTCAACGAAAAATAAGAAAAATATTGAAATTAACCACCCAAAAAATGACATCCGCCCGGACTCGAACCTGGATCTCACAGTTGCCGGTTAGGTATGCTACCATTACACCACCACGGCATGGCCAATTCTCTGTGTATATGGAATGTTCCTCTCGCCTTGACTCTCTCCCAACTCCTATAAGATAAGATAAAATGAATTGTATGGGCGGTAACAGCACTATGGCTTACGCCCGTCCCGATACGGGGGAAGCCCCTTATCTTTGTCACGTACTCTCCCAACTCCTCATTACTAGTTAACGAGGCCTAGGTACCCCCCACTCATGCGAAGATTTTTAGTTGA
>JAGDQP010026526.1:0-25839 GCA_022664845.1 Lepisma saccharinum
TTGCCTCCCACACAGTGGAAGCTCACAAGTGTGATCCGGCAGTTGCGCATACCTGTTATCAAGAAGTAACGGAGGGGTTGCGACCTAAAAGTAGATGTAGTATTAGGTCACTACACAAGTACGGTCGGTTATGCAAGTATCAGGTCACTGCATAAGTACGGTCGGTCCCCAGTCCCTGTTACATAAAATTATGAGACTTAAGCTGCGGATACGCCTGTAGGGCTGAGAGAGAGGTGCAGTACGTGATAACATAGGTTCTTATTTGGATATTGTCGCTTTGTCCGTCAGAGAGAGTTGGATGGAAAAGATGACTCGGTCGTGTACGAAGGACCAAACGATGGAGGCAGTCGAGCAACCGTTCTCAAGAAGTGGAAATGCAGATCGTAGTCACGATGAGGAGGCAGTCGGTGACACGACCCAATGTAGTAAATGTAGTAAGAATGTTCCAGTTGAAAGTAAGATCCATTCATTAGGGATTCGTGGAAATATAAAGAGTGCAAGGAAAAAACAGTGGAAACCATGAAAAAGGGACTTCCACCGGGCGAGCCAATGAATTTCAGCCTTATGTTGGAGGCACTGAAACGCATGGAGTCGTCAAAGAGGGAGGCACTAGAACGCATTGAGACGTCAAATAGGCAGGCACTAGAACGCATGAAGACGTCAAATGCATCAATTAGTGACAAAATAACTTCCGCAACAAACCAAATAGCGCTAATGTGCAGCGAAGTGAGAGATGAAATAAGGTCTCTTGGGAATCACGTTAGAGAACATCTGACGTCGTTAAAAGACGAATTAAGGTTATTCAGTGAGGAAATGACGTCGACCAAGAAGGAAGTAATGTTGCCACTAGAGAATGAGAAACCAATGAGTAAATCGGAAATGTCGATGCATATGGATGATGTCAAAGAAGAAATAGAGAAACAGGATAAAAAGTAGATGATGATGATGATGTACACGAAGTAGAAGATAGCGTAATCCAATTAAAGAATCATATTAGTCAAGCGAAAGCAAAATGCCAAAATGAAGAGTCAAGCCATGAGATTCTTAATATGACAGTGATCAAAGAAGTAGAAGTTGATGATGATGATGATGCCAGTAAAGAAGGAGATAGCCATGAGTAAACAAAATGAAAAAGCGTATTTACAAGAGCAAAGGAAAGATCAAGTAGCATCGATTAATGACGAAGGCAATATCGAAGGACGTAGTAAACCGGAAATGACTGAGTATATTGATGAAGTTGAAGAAGAGACAAGTAAACAGGAAAATGAATGTCGCAACGAAGCCAGAGAGAATGCAATGCAATCAGAGAATTGGATCAGTCAAGTAGAAGGACTAGCCAAAAGTAAATATGAAGAGTCAAGAGAGTATCAGAGACATAACGATGAGAATTACGATAATTTGATGATCGGATTGAGTGTAGAGCGGGGAGAAGTATGTCGTTCGCCCGTCCACCTGAAGCATAGCCTAAAGAGTAACCGAGATGTAAGAAGTCCCAGTAGCGATAGTGGTTATTCCGATGAACAAATGGATAGAGACGATGAAGACATAGTCCGAATGCGTCAGAGAAGAGCGTCGCGCAGGAAGAAGGATAGATGTACCCAACGAGAGAAACACAGAACTAAGGAAAAGGATGAGACTACAAGAAGTTCGGAAAGATCAGCACGGCTGTTAGAAAGCAATCACGGTATTGACAATAGACATGATAAGTCAGGGTATGAGTCAAGGAAGTTTTCGTCTGACGAGGAGCCTGGAGTGGACGCTAGGAAGGAGTACCCATCGTTAGAGAGAAGACAGGTTAAAGAGCAAAGACTGTACCACCGAGACATATGGAAAGGCAAAACACAATTGCGAAGAACATATCATAGAGGTAGATGGAAAAGCAGAAGAATACGACCTCGAAGACTATATCACAGAGCTAGATGGAAGACTAAAAACATACAATATCGAAAATCCTATCACAGAGATGGATGTAAAGGCAAAAGTACGCGGTTTGGAACATGGTATAACAGACCAAGATGGAAAAACAGAAGAACACGATTTGGAAGAACTTATCACCGAGATAGATGGAAAAGTAGATGGATACTATTTCGAAGATTGTATCACAAGGACAGATGGAAAGTCAGAACACGATCACGAGGTAGACCATACGGAATTTATGAAAACCCGGATGACAGAGGAAATATGAATCCAAGGAACTTGAAGTTAGCGCAAGAAATGAAGGCGATGGAGATAAAAGAAGTTATTGTTAAGATGAAAGTTAAAACGACTATGGACCCAGAATTAGACACAGGTATGAACGTTTTGAATAAGAGGAAAGAGATTAACAGGTGTAGCGGCTAATTGAAGAATGTCAGCAATGTAGAGAAGACCTGGGAAGAAGATTTCGAAGAACGAGTTGTGCTGTTTGAAGAGACGCAAAGTTATCAGTATAGGGAGGACGATGCGATGAAAGACAAAAGTGTTGGAGCGGGAAACGCTAATTTCGTAGATGATGTGTACCAGGAAGGACACAGGGAAGAGCAGCGCAACGTGTGTCGAGTCAATGAGAGGCAACAGGGGCCTTGTGACGACAACGAAGTAAATGGAAGGCGCGCCCCCAGATCCAAGGTTTTAGCAGAGGCTCAACTTACGAACGCATCTCCTGAAGGAAAGAGGAAGTTTTACAACGTACGCGCAGAGCAGCGAAGAGTCTTTGATTGTTACCCGGGATAAATGAATAATTGTGAGCGCATTATTAGAATGAATGCAGCCGACGTTACCAGGACAGAACATTGCCTGAGTCCCGCCTGTTACTCTGACGAAGTTGAATATTGGATCGCCACCAGATCGCAGTCAAATGGCAGAGAAAAGAATGATTTTGGTCGCCAGTTGTATGAAGAGTTATCAATGCAAAGAAGTTGGAAGTATGTTAAGACACGGAAGAATTTGATGATCCTTGAAGAAGACATGATCTCTCGAATTAAGAAGATATGTAACTTGGATAAGAGACTTTATCTACGTATTGGAAAACCCAGCCAAGAAGTAGTAGTAATATTGGATCATGAAGATAGAAGAGTTTGTGGAAGATACTCGGAAAATCAATGTAAACTGTGGAATACTAGTCCTAAAATATATCACGAATTGATAGCTAAAGTTATAGGTAGAGCATCAGTACGTCTACAGGAGAACGTAAGGACGGCTACGGAAATAAAGGAAATCATAGTTAAAATAGAAGTAAAAGGTCAGGAACCAGATCAACGTTCGGACAGTCAAGCCAAATTAGAAGCACGCACAGTTATGCACCAGGAAGAGGAGTTGCAACGTGCGGCCCAAGCGTCGCTGAAGGACGTGAAGTTGAGGCGAGATGCACCTGATTCGGACATAGGGGACTTTACGTTTATGCAGCGCCTGAGTGAAAAGACTAAAGAACTCCATATGGAGAAAGTAGGGAATGAAGTGAAGAGCTATGTTCCGGGAATGAAAGCCCAAGTTGTGATGGAAGAAGTGTTCCAGTTGGACCAGGATGACGACCTGCGGATGAGGCCTGTTAGAAATCCCAGTTATGCGGAAGAGGAGAACAACGGAGGATGGATAGGAAGTGATACCGTATCCAGACCATGTCCATTGAAGATGACGGTGCCAGGGATCGGAGCCCGTTCGGGAGCCATATATAACAGGGATGAATTTTGGCTTACTTCCCGCCTGTTATATACCCATCCAGTGTGAAGTGTGTCCCTGGTGAAGACTAAGCCAGCCTAGCCGATGTAGCAGTTGTAGTTCAATTGAGGCCCAGAGATGGCAGCACATATCAGTTAGTCAAGTATAGTGAGTTAGTGTGTGTGAATGTTTCTTGAACTGACAGACATTTAATGGACGGTGATAACAGAATATATACGAACTGTTACTAATAAAAGAAATAGTTTATGTGAATGTTATTGTAGATATATGTAAGTGAAAGTGTATGTCTTGTAGTAGTTTATTAACAGCCACCCCATGTAGTGGAAAGCAGTGGTTGTCACAGCAGCTCCAGCGTAACTGGGGAGGAAACTCCTTTCCTCCCACATAATGAACTGGCACCAATAACAGAAAGTTGGTGGAGGAAGTTCTCTTCCTCCCACATTGAAAGGGAATAAGTTGGTTGCCGTTGTAAATAGATGCTTCAATAGAGAACAATGTTTTTGATATCTCGAAGCTGAGTGTTTTAGTAAGAATATTTGGTGGAGGAAACCTCATCCTCCTACGAGCTTGGGGAGATCGCAGTGCCTGCGGACTCCCACATAGGTACAATACTTGGCGGAGGGATTGCGCTCTCTCCCACGGGACTGGTGGCGGCTTTAACAGCCTCCCACTGGGTAAATATTGGAGGAGGTATCTTGATTTGCCTCCCACACAGTGGAAGCTCACAAGTGTGATCCGGCAGTTGCGTATACCTGCTATCGAGGAGTAACGGAGGGGTTGCGACCTAAAAGTAGATGTAGTATTAGGTCACTACACAAGTACGGTCGGTTATGCAAGTATCAGGTCACTGCATGAGTACGGTCGGTCCCCGGTACCTGTTACAAACATAGTACCCATGATGTATTCAGCAGCCTATAGGGATGAGAAATAGTTTTTTTTTAATTTGGATAATAAATTACATCCTTAAAACATCGGAATCTCATCTCAAAAGTACACATTTTTATCTCGTTGGAGAGTTTCTTTTTTTTAAACAATCTTTTCGATTGAAATTTAGTAATGTTTTATGAAAACACTTTCTCGTCAAAAAAGGAGTGGAATTTTCCGCGCTTTTGATTTACTGTGTACATGATTCAAGTGGTCAGTCCCGTGAGGACAACTGATGCAGGATGCTGACAGAAGAAGTAATGACTGTAAGTGATTATCATCACAACGTGAATGTGTGTAAGGATTCATAAAGTACAAGATTACTATCAACCTTATCTAATTTAATGTTTACTGCAACGTTTTAGCGGCTAAGACATTGATTCCGCCAGATCCCCCAATGTGGGGACTTGCCACCCCAAATTTTGGAAAACGTTCCAACTTTGAAATTTTTGCCGTTAAAAATCGATAGAAACCGGCGAAAACTCTACTTACACATTCCCAATTTTGACTTTACTATCCAAACTGAAAATCCTGGTGGAATCCCTGGGCTGAGGGCAAGAGGGACAAACATGAGAACTGGAAGTATTTCGGATCTTCGTATGTGCAGGATAAGGCAATATTTCTACATTAATATTTGCAAACCGAAAGTTCCCGTGAGACATTGCGAACGAGTCTAGGCGAAGGTAATTCTTAAGTTGCATGTATAAATAGTAAGAAGATCTCTCTACAGTCTGTTATTTTATCGTGATTATATAATTATCATCTTAATAAAGAAAAAGAACATACACACACATTGAAGTTTTATAGTTGTTAAGCATTCGAGATTCAACGTTTAATGACAGTGTTTTTTTTTATTATTATTTACGAGAGGTAGTTCCAATTCTACGACACAGGACTCCCTTAACATTTAAATTTCATTATCTAAATCTAATGTCGGTTTTCAAGACGGCCGCCACGGTTACCATCCACCCATTAGGTAGATCCTCAACCACAATACCAAACTTTGCCTCACCTTGTTTGTTTGATAGTTTTTAAATTTGTTTCTTCATTCTGCTATTTCTCCTTGTTTTACTTCTCAAATAAGTAAATATAGTAACTTCTTCATGTATTTGAATATGAAGTTTCACATGTGCTTCATACTTCTTAGTTTTCCTTCTGTAGGCAAACACTTTTGTCTTCTTTTGTTTATCTTCGTGTTCTGGAAGGTCCGGAAAGTACGAGTACCTCCCATCTCACGAATTAGTTTTCTAGTTCTTCTCTTGTTTATGCAAAGATTGAATATCATTAGTGAATCTCAACAGGTAGTTTTTCTCTGTGAACTTTGAGGCTACCTTTTACTCCTTCAACCCTTCTTGAGTGGAAGCATTAATGGTTGAGCATTGAGTGGAAGAATCTTATCGTACACGTTTCTTTATGTATACTTCTTCTTTACTATTTCCGCACCTTATGACAACTTTTCACTGTTGTACGTTTGTAGTTTCTTGTATTTTACTCTTGACTCGTTTAGAGTTAGAAACATATTATTCCAGTCTATTATTAAATGATTTTTTCAATGTCTAAGCAAAAGGTATATGCAAATTCATAACCCCCCTTTTTTCTTTCTTTTTTTTTAAATAAGAAGTCTAAATGTCAATATTTTTTTCCATTGATTCATGTTCTTTTTTCTGAAACCAAACTTACCACTTGTTCTCAGTGCTTCCACTTTGTCGTCCTGGAATATTAACAACTGCAATATTACTTATTAAATAGCCGTTTATCTTAGAACGGTTCACATCAATGTACGATAAGGTAGTCTGTATAGATCATCATGGAATTGTACAAACATTTGACAGAGCCTGCTTCTATTCAAATACTACTTTATCTTGCAGAGCAAGTTACTCGAACTAGAGGTACACGACGAAGGACAGTTTTGTTACCATACATTTAGATCTGACCTCATTCAACCTACCCCTCTTCTGCAGGTTTTTGAAAATTTGAGTAAAATGTTTTTACTAACGGGGAAATAACAGTTTGTTTACATGTGTTTCTCTAAGATGGTTTAGCTGTGAAAATTGCTTACAAATGTTTTTGGCTCTTTTAATAGAGTTGATCCATATGCTTCAGCCGTGATCCACTGGCAGATGGGATAAATTGTGAACTCAACCCCACTTTTCATCGCAGTTGCTTGAAGACTCATACACTTCTCCCATTGATCTACAACATCTTGTAGGAGACCATTTTGGAGTTTGACCCAAAATGGTTCCTCCATTTGTTCGCGCTGTTTGTGCGATCTATTTTTCTTATCGCTCGTATGTTTTCTCTTCTGCTTGCGGAGTGATATCTTTGCTCACCTCTAGATCTTCTTTTAGAGCATCTCCCGCATAACTTTTGTTTCTTTTTTCTTGGCGTTTTTATGATAGGTCCAAATCCCTTTTTTTATCAGATCCGAGTATTATTTATGATAGGTGAGTTTTCCCTAGTAAATTTTCCTTTTCTCGGATTTGATTGTTTTCTATAATTCTTCAGTTTTATTTCATTTACGAAGTTTCTATTGCTTTTCGTTAGTTATAGTTTCTTATTTTCATTTTCACGAGAGATTAATTATTTTCGTACTTTCGTTTTCCTGTTCGGAATTACTTTGTCCCCCGCCCCATGCAGTGTGACCAGCAGCAGAAGGGTAGTTAGCAGCCATGTTTTAAAAAAGAAAAACGTATAGTAGCAGCTTTAGTAAGTGATGAAAAAATCACTTCGCCGAATGCTTCTCCCACTCATAGCAAAATAAATATTAATTGAGAGTTTATCCAAAGAATAGAAGACGGTCGCAGGTACTTATTTATGTTAAGTATTAAGTTTCGCCAGTCTGAAGCATGAACTTGTGTAACTAAACCAGATTGCCCGATGCTTACCTCATTTAGAAGATACGTAGTGCAGGGGTGATAAACTTTCATTGTACCTTCGGGAAGTGCAAATGTGTGTGTGTGTGCGCGCGTGTAATTTGTACATATATATTTTTATGAACTTGGAAAATTCGATTCCTCGTGTAACGTGATTACTTATTTATTTGAAATAACTTATTTATTAACTGTTATGCTAGCTTTTGTTTTGATTTCTGAAATTATAATATCCAATATGAATTACTAGAAAGGTAAGCAATAGGGGATGTTGGTTGCAGGACTATCACAGTCATACAGCATTTAAGATCTTTGAATAACCTTCCCTTTGGGTTTCTTAACATTTGAACTAATTTTTGGTTGAGGCTTAAGTCTATTGATACCCATGCCTTCTCTGCTGATACGCAAATTTTTTTCACCGTTCTCGTTAATGAGCTCATATAGTAAATTCTTGTCTTCGACAGATCCGATTTCGGTTTTCAGTACGGTTTGATAGTCGTTCCTCTTTCCTTTCTGCACCAGTGTCAGAAAGCGAGCACGATACAAAATGTTTCTAATGCGATAACATTCATTTTGAGTCCGCCAAATATCTGACTCTGTCTCGGTGTATATTATCGTTTGTAATGCTTAGTGTACTTTACCTTTTATGTAAAAGGATTCGACCTAACCTATTGTGGCAATATATGGGCGCTGTTAAGTTTTAATTTGTTGTATGCTTAAAACCTACAGGCGGACTTGCTTTATACACTGTAAAAATTTTGCTTTTATTTAAAAATGTGTAAACACTCATGAATATTATTGTCTTAGATGTAGAACAAACATGATTTAAACAGTTAAGCTCGCTTAAAGTACAATTTCAGGCTTTATGTATTTACAATTTACTCTGAACTCAGTACAAATTTTTACTTGCATTTTTGTTATAATTCTAAGCAGTGGTGGATTTAGGGGGGCTACACGGGCTACAGCCCAGGGCGGCAAATTTTGACCATATTTCAGAGTTGATTGGCAGAGTCAATACTTAATACCTACAATGCAATAATTGACACATTAAATAACGAAATGAAAGAAGAGAAACGGTATAAAATGAGTATAACTTGTTGTTTGAATTTTTAATTAGCGCTGGCAGAGAAACCCCTGGCATAAACACATTAATGGAACACAACAAGAAATTGTGTACTTTTTAAGATAAAGATCTACCAAATTCGGAAGATTTTGTGAACGGGTGTTTACATTATTTTATTTTTGAAAGGATTGGATGAACGTCCAAAAAGCATATTCAAATTCGAAGTGGCACATGAGAACGAACTTCAAGACGTATACTCTTACGTTGACATAGCACTAAAACTTTTTTTTTCTTTACAATCCCTATGTCCAACTGCTCAGCAGGAAGGTCGTTCTCCGTCTTGAAAATGTTTTAATAAAAGAGACACAAGATCTACCATGGCTGAGGAGTGTGGCAGTTTTGACTATTGAATCCGAGATAACAAAAAAATTTGACTTTGATCATGTAATAGGTACATTTTCGAAATCTGCTTCATGAAGGAAGTTCTTTAAATTGTCCAAACCTACTTGTATTTGCCACCAGAACATTTGTAATTCGTTACAGTTCTTTTTTTAACTAAGTTTTCTTATTGTAGTCAAATGAAGTATTCGAAACATACCCTTTTGTTTTCTTTTGAAAGTTACCCTTTTGTGCATCAGTGTTACGTATTTTCTTATACTTAATGTTCAAAGTTCTAACAGACAACGTGGTTTATACATGTGTATATGTTAGTTCTTGGAAGATTGAGGTTTTCTAGGCAACCCGTATGCTTAATTATTACTATTAGAGAGAGAGAAGGAAGGAGTATTATTACTGAGAGCAAGAATATGTGAGTGGATAGGAATTAGGAAAGAAGTGGGTCCGGGGTGACAGATGAGGGGGCGGCAAGTTGCCGCTAGCCCTAAGCGGCAGAAGTGCAAACCCGCCTCTGATTCTAAGGAGCTACTCTGTTTTTATTGATAACGTCTTATGTAGCTCAAATTACAACGCGGACCGACTATTTATATCTATGATTCAAGTTTTGAAACCATAAAAAGTTTATTATTTGTATTTGACTGGAAAGTGTTCAAATGCTCATGCGTAGCAAATTGCACATACTTACTACTTTTACTCTGTCCTTTTTTTTTTATTCGATGTATTCCAACCTGTAACCATATGTAAGACAAAACACTTCTATTTTCTTCAATAAAATGTTAGATTTATAAAAGAAAGTTTTCGTCAGGTTGTCATTATAGAACGAAGTAGTTTTAGAAAGAGTAGTAAAGTGCAAGGAGAAATTACAACTTCATATCAGTTACTCACCAATTAATAATTCATAGTAATTTATGGTTTTCGGAGACAAGCGTTGTCCACCGTTCGTGTTGCTCACAGTAAACAGTACAGTGATCATTGTAAAGAAAATTCCTTTTCACGTAAATTTTTTTCTCTCTGCATTTTAGATTTCGTGGTTTAGAGTTATCTTAAACTTAGAACTACAGGGGCGCTAGACTTCCGGGGGTGGATCGGCCTCCTCTGATAAAAATTCATTAGGTTAGTTTATTGGTTTGGAAAAACAAGGTTTGGTTGTAGGCTTCCGGTGTAGAGTTGCAGTTATGGCAGTGTGCGAATTAGCGGGAGGGATGCCCGGGATTTCCCCCCTTGGCAAATAAGTTTCCCACCCTAACAAATTTATTTTTTGTCCCTGCCAGGGATAAATTTCTTCCCCCTAGAAAATGTTTCGATCAAGATCAGATAGAAAATTGGAACATTTTTATTTGGCTGAAATTGAAACTATTTTCATGAAAGTGACAAGGGTATATTAACTTTTACCAGCAGATAAGAAGCCTATTTGGTAGCCATTTCTTTTGTGATGTTTATGAAGTCCAAGACATGCAGTTCCATTTTCCAATAAGGGGTTACTAAATATTTCACATTAATGTACTTCATAAACATCACAAAAGAAATGGCTTCCAAATAAGCTTCTTAGCTGCTAGTAAAAGTTCATATGTCCTTGTCACGTCCATGAAAATACAGGGTGGTTCTCAAAATCAGTAACAGGACCATAACTCAGCTGATAGTGACCACAGAAATCTTTGAAACAAGAGATGTCAATACCAAAGTGCATGTACGGAATCACGTGGTGATGCTTTAGAAACCAGTGGCGTCTCGAGAATATTTCTACGGCGGGAAACTTTAAAATTTTAAATAGAAACAATGGTTGATTTTGCTTTCTTTGAAACAAACATGAAATTTTGAACAACTTTCAGATGAAACATTGTTTAATATCTCGTAACGTTTGGCAACTACAAGAGTTAATTAGTAGGTCAACAGTTAACTTATCAAGTAGTTCTTGTAACTGACGATATTTTAAAATGTTTCATCTGAAAGTTGTTCAAAATTTCGTGTTTGTTTCAAAGGAAGCAAAATGAACCACTGTTTTTTTTTTTTTAATTTCTCGCACCGTAACAGTATTCGCGGGACGCCCCTGTTTTCGAAAATATCACCGTTTGATTCCGCATATCCCATTTAGTATTTCACTTTAGTCTGGAACCTTTATTTACTATCTTCTTTGAGTTACTGCATCCAAAAGGCCCAGAAAACCTTCTACACCATATTAAATTTGACTATCAATTATGTGTTCTAGCTGCCAAACGGTATAAGCAATGAAGAGGTGTTTCCTCTAAAAGTTGTTCAAAATTTAGCGCTTGTTTCAATGGGAGCAAAATCAACCCCTGTTGCCATTTAAATTTTTGAAGTTTCCCCCTCCCCGTAGAAGTATTCCCGAGACGCCTCTGATTTCAGAAGTATCACCACGTGATTCCGCACATGCACTTTGGTATTAACATTCTTTTTTTCAAAGATTTCTGTACATTAGGAGCTGAGATATGGCCTGGCCCTGTTACAGATTTCGAGAACCACCATATAGGTTGCCTGTTGAAATTCGTGTGTTATACTTTACCCCCCCCCCCTTCGCTAAAAAGTTTAATTCGCACACTGAGTTATGGTGTTAGAAGATGAAAATTAAGAGCCTTAGAATTGAACTTCATATGTTGAGTCGTTGATAGGATTCCGACCTGCGTTACCAGGAATGGTGGACCCGGGCCCACCTGGTCAATTTAGTTGCCGTTATTTTTTGGTTAATTACTATAGAAGTAAAGAGGGGAAAGTGAGTTAGGAGAAGGAGAAGAGGATTGGTAAGGAATGAGGCTTCAAGTTAGTAGACCTGGAGTGTAATTTCTGTCAGATGAGGGGCGACCGTCTCCCAGAGGCGAGCAAGCCTCATGTGCCCCTGTAGTTCCGAAATGATTTCCGTTTGAAAAGAGTTTTAAATACTGGTCTTCCAGTTTTATTCGATGAGCAGGTTTCTTTCACTATGTGTGTTGCTCCGGTACCGCTTTTCTCTACTGATGTGTTTTTATTCTATGCGTGTTAAATATGTTCCTGCACGATTGTTATAGCTTAACTTGAGCACAGTATCTCCAGTTTTTTCACCCATATGGCGTTTCCTTCTCCTGATAGCTTTCTTGACACTTCAATTATCCTCAGTTTGTTTTAAGAAGTTTCATCCCTTTCCCTCTGGATGTCAGTTGCGTGTTTGCAACATCCAATCCCCCCTTCCTTTGGGGGGGGGAGGTCGGCCAGTGTGAAGCAGCAGACTTCAAGTACAATTTTCCTCTCCTTCGTAGCGTGCTTCAGTATGTTTTCCTTAGCGTCTGAACTTATTTTAGATTGATTTCTTTAATTTACTTTTGGACCTCGTTTGTGTCCGGTTGCCAGTGTGTCCTAGTGAACCGACGGTAACCAACGTGCCTCTGATGTATTAGGTTAAGTTAGGTATTGGCGCTTCCCGTTGGGATGGCACGCGACGTTTCGCAGCGATCGATGGCACTTTACAATTTTCATAGCTTCTTGGAAGAATTGTCCAATCTCCGCAAACCGCCGTTTTATATACGCCGTAACTTCATTATTGGAGAAAAATACTTTCTAGCAGGCAGTCCAGTCCTTACATTTGGTAACAGTCTGTAGTAACTGGGGATAATATCTGATGAATAAAGGTGATTCAGTTCAAAGCCTGTATTTGCAATGATATCCATTGCAACACAAAGTTTGGAGCATTGTTTTGATGCAAAAGAATCTTTTGGTTCTATTTGCCACTACGTTTGTTCTTTGTTACATTCCTCGATTTGAAGTTAAAGCCTTACGATTATTAAGGAACTATTTTAGGGAAGATTCTATTATTCGTTTATGTTTGTTCTCTAAAAATGTTGCACAGTCAAGATCTGTGGTTGTGACTCCTTTCTGTAAGAATCAACCAAATAACACCTTTTATATCCCGAAAAGAGTGAACAGAACCGAGCTATTTTTTTGACGGCCGGCGTAAACCCTTTATGTTTGCACTTCACATTTAATAGTTTTGTTTCAGGGTCATAATGTTGGACCCACGACTCATTGACATTCAATATATTTCAATAGTTTTATTATTGTCTGCTCTAAAAATTTGTTAGATTTTGCTTGCTAAAACACAGCTCTCAATCGTTTTTTAGATGGCGTCATTATTCGAGGCACACATAACTTTTAGTTGCAGTTAACTTTTTCATGTCCAATTCTTGTGACAAAATATTGTACACATTACGGCATGATCCTCCTCCACTATGATCGTGATGAATCGTCGATTTTTCAACAGTAAGTCTATGCACGTTATTGATGTTTTCGTGTGTTTTTGAAGGGCTACCACTATGTATATCTTCACAAGATGTTCTACAACATTTAAACTCACAACATTATTTTACTATACCATAAGACACAGCAGATTCTCCTAAAATTGCAGCCATATCTTACTGAATTTCAGTTAGGTATATTCCATTTTGTATCTCTTTTTGTTCACACACTTCGCGAACAGGCTTCATTTCTCTAGTGATGCAGGGCGTGTCATTAAAACACCTGCAACGCGGCATTGCGAGCAAGTCTAGACCTGCAACTTGCTCTGTGGCTTACAAACGTATTAAAAGAGAAATATTTCTTCAAGTGGGTCAAGACTGAAACACATGGAACAAGCATCTACTAGCTGAAGTATCTGCCCATTGGTGAAGGATCAAAATTGAAGACCTGAATTGAAAAACATCCCAAGTCCACCGGAGTTATTTTTCGGGTTACATGCGTTGGGCCAACACGGAACGAACACGACGTTGAACCAACACTGCGTTGGACCAGCATACGATCAACACGAAGTGTTTGTCCAACGCCACATTCCCTATTTTTCAGGAGGAACGGAAAACAGTCCGAGATCTTCGTATGTTATCCTATTCAGTGGAAATTATTTTGTATTGAAAAAGGTTTTCTGTGGTGGGATTAGGATGTAATATTTATGCAAGTGAATAACCCTTGAAACATAAATACCGACGAACAGAAAAAAATGCAAATACGAAAAAAAAATGGACTTGGGATGTTTTTCAATTCAGGTCTTCAATTGTGTGATAGTTATCCCATGAAATGGTGCCACGAATTGTTCATGATGGGTCCATCCTACTGTCATGTTGTGTTCAGGTGAAGAACCCATATAGGTCAAACTGTGTGCTTGAAGGCCCACAATGTATTTCCTACTTAATGTAAAAAAAAGCCCACCAGTGACTACGTTGTACAGCGTCATCTTGTTAATTGAATGACCCATGACAAATCTGGTACACTTGAACAAAAGAATACAGAACCAGATTTTTTGTGCAAGAAATTAATTACTTAGCTTTATTATCGTACGCATAGATACTTCTCATAATATCTTAATTTCTAAACAAAAATTTAGTACAAATTTTATCGATTTGTAAACAGCCTTTCGCATTTTTAATAATATCACTTGATATTTTAATTACATCAGGTGACGTCGATCTCAATTCTCATACATGTTTAATAATATCACTTGATATTTTAATTACATCAGGTGACGTCGATCTCAATTCTCATACATGTTTAATAATAGGGGTCTATATGTTTTAATTATAGTTTAGATTATTTTCAATTTTTTTAAAAATATTTCTAGCTTGTGTTCTAAAAAAACTGTCACTGTTTATAGGTTTTGGTATGATTGTGTGGACAATCATGTACAGCTACGTGTATGACACTCGTGTTTCCGCTCAGTTTATTAAGAGAAGGAGGTCATTGTCACAGATCGCATGCAGTGTAGAAGACTTATGTCTGAAAACAGATATTGGCGTACATGTTGTAGAAAGCATACCTTCAAAGGGAAGAGTGGAGACCAAAGGAACACTACCCATTGATAATGTAGAACGATACCTGCTTGAAGTCCAAGGAAAATGTAAGCCAAAAGGTGTCGCTGCACAGTCTGAAGATCTGTTTCAAAAAGCTTTCGCTAAATCTGTTACAAATGATGAAGTAACTGTTCATGATGTTTTGGGCAGTGGAGCCATCTATCCTGAGACCGCAATTGATCCAGAAGACGTCCCTGACTCGGAAGATGAAAGTGCAGAAGGAGAAGCCACGTCTGCAATGAAAGCCAGAAAAGATCGTGCACCAAACATTGAAGAGACAGCTTTGCTTTGAAATTAAGAAGGATATGGAAATGATACACTATCATGTATGTACTCACAACGATATCATTACATATATATTGTAAGAAAACGAAATTGTAATTCGAATCAAAATTTTATCAGTTTTTGTAACACGGAACACATATACTTAAAGAAGTGCACATAATGTTAACTTTTAGTTAAATGCATGAACTCACTTTCAAAGTAATAAACCGGTAATGAAACCATACTTTTATTATTTACTATTTCTTATATTTCATTGTGTAGCACGATTAAAAGTAATAAGCTATATGGAATGCAAGAAGATTAAAAGTTAAGACGAACTCTTTCCGTTCAGTAATATTTTTTCCCTAACTGTTCATATTTAACTAGTAATATTTACGCCCCACGCTTTTACTTTTAGCCATATCGCCTTAAAAATAATAAAAATAAAGGCATAAGTGATTTTGATCAACTTTTCACAAGAGAAAAAACAAAGTAAGTTCTTTCCATTTTCAAAATATATTCTGGCTAAGAAAGTAAAGAAATGCCAGCTTATGACATGAAAGTACTGGTTTTCAACAGCTCATTGTTGATTTTGCATTTTTGTCACGCTTTGATGTGCTCTTGACGGTGATATGAGGGGGAAATTCTAAGGTAGTCAGTAGAAAATAGCATAGTGTTCAACAGAGCGTGACCCCCCTCATTACCGTGACGAATTAGCGTATCGAATTGAATGAAATTACTTTGTGAATCAACTGTTAGCACTGAACCAAATGAATGATAGAGTTAAAAATTATTTTAATTAAAATATTTTATTGTAATGTTTGTATTATTGAGAAGGGAAGACAAATGAAATAATGCAGATTCTGGAGATTCAATTTCTAACGACATGCTAAGATTTCAATGCCATTCCAAGATTGATCTTTCCAGAGTCTGTTTTTTCTCAATCTTAAGAATTTTGATTTGAGTCGAACCTACGTATGTCTTGGAAGTGTACTTTTAATGAAATCGCCAAGATAATATTGACATAGAGTTCTGGACTGCAGCCTGGAATCGAACTGACACCAGTCAAAATAAATTCTTGACATTTTGTTAGCCTTCCTGTATGCTAGATTAAAGAAACGAACCCAGGTGAATTTGCATGGGAATCCCTCAGATACGTCCACAAGTTGCAATAATAATGTCTAAAAAGGAAAATTTACTTCCTATGCCGTTCCTAGGTAGAGACAAACAAGGTAATATAACGTAAGATCTTAACGCAGACAAGGATTTCTTGAAATTTAACTTCCAGAACATAAGTCTGGTTTACCGTAATGTTGTCAAGATTCGGATACCGGAACTGCCTCGGACTGAATTGGAGTCTGGGTCAAGACTCGAACCTGTGTGCCTTTTGGAAGTATTTTTGTGTTAGTTGCGTTGCCACAGAGAAAATAAAGGTTTCCAATCATACTATGAGAGTACATAAAATGTTTAATTATTCTTATATTGTCCTAGAGTATTTTTGTAAACTTGGACTACCGTCGGGAATCGAACTGACACCAATTAAAATGAACTCAGGACTTTTGGCATTCCGTTAGCCTTCCCCTTTAGGTTGCTCTGGTGTATGTGGGATTTAAGTCATTGCACGATTGTAGTAGAAAGAAACGAACCCAGGTGATGGTCCTTTTCTTTCGCCACATATATGCTACAATCCTGAAATTTAAATTTTATTTATGGTCTTTAGGCATCTAAGGCTCAGATTGGGATAAGAGTGGGGAAAAAGGATTCGGGATATTGAGTTTCAATCGGTATCGGGCTATGTTGAAGGTGTCATCCAGACTGATGCTTTGCATCCCGTCTGGTGTGACTGTTTACAAATTGTCGCTAGTTTGTGGGGGTTTTAAGGTTGGTCGCAAGCGGGACTCGAACCTAGGACCTCCCAAAAGCTACGCCACTACTCTACGGCAGTTCATGCAGCTAGCAAAATAGAAACCTCCTGAATACTTGAATGTTTTCAAAACAATGCAGTTACTCTTCAGGTAGATAATAATAATTAGCTATTCGAATTGTTACGATAATATTAAAATTGTCTTCCTGGTTATTGCAAGCATGCATTTCTCTTCAGCTAGATTTGTTATTTACCAGCGCATACTGATTCGACAATGCAATGTATTTAAAGCTATCAGAATATTACATAATCTTCCTTGTTAATAATAATTAATAACTGTACATGAAATGTCCTGGTTTCACAGCCACACGTCATTATAGATAAGAGACACGGATTATAAACTTTGCGCTTGAGACACATTCGTAGTTTGCTTTGGAAATAAACGGTAGTCTTCCAACTAGGAAGTATAAAGTGGTTCATATCATATGGTATTTATTTCATCCATCAACTTGGCATTCAATGTTTTGAGCCGGCCTAGATAAACATACTTAGTTGCTCGAATTGTTAATTAAGCAACGAACAATGCTATTTCAGCAGCGAACAACATATATCTTTAACATGTTTGGAAACAAATTCAGTTTGTTTCTCCTTACGAATGTAATACATGAGATAGCTAAATAAATCAAATACTTGTAAGACAATTTAAAGTTAAGGAACACCTCATGGGTGTGATTGACTTTAGTATTTCCTTCTTTGCAGTATATTGATTGTACATTACTAAGTTTACTTTGAACTTTCATTCCGTTTTGGTTTGTAGTTCTTCTGCACTTGAAGCAAACAGGATTGTATCTTCAGTAAACCGTAGGCGATAAAGATATTCGTCATTATTTTTAATTCCAACTTCATCCCAGTTTAAATTTTGAAACATTCTCTCCAGGACCGCACAAAACAGTTTGTAGAAATTAAATACTTGCCCTACTCCTTTTCCAACTTTAATTCTTTACTTTCTTGTTATAGTTTAATAACAGATGTGCTTATTAGACGGGTTACGTGTAACGTTCGTGAAATTATTTAGTAGTACACAATGTATGCACTTTTAATGTTCAACTGACGTTCAAGCGACGATCATGTGATCTACAAGTGTTTAACTAGTTTTATCAAAGAGACCGATTCGAAAGGTTTTCAAAATCTTCGAATCCCACATAGTGGAAGCTTATATTCATTAGTGCTTTCCGGAACTTCATTCAATGCTTTATCTGATCCAGAAGAAAATTCGGCTTGTTCCCTTCCTTGGTTAAAATCTAAGTCTTGCTGAACATTTTGTATATTCTAGAAAGTGTACAAGAAGTGATTCCATGGTTTATTGAATCCAACATTGAAGAGATGCATCGTCTTAAATATTTAGTTAATAGATTTCTTCGTCAGCTTGCCACAAGTTAACTCTGAATTATGCAAGAATGATTTTGTCCCCCTCCTTTTACCAACATTTTAAAAATCAAATGTGAACTTCGTTAACACTTATTCATGAAGGTTGGAAAAGAAGAGTTACTGATTTAACACATTAACAGCTAGTTCTTCAGAAGGGTCGTTTTGGCCGTTCATATTCAATTTTGTTTCGCTAGCCAGCCAAAAATAAATGTATACAGCAGCTTTTAAGTGTAATGTTTGTGACAGAATCTGTACGAAGAAGTAAGCTTTGATTTTAGTAGGTTGTCTCTGCAATACGCAAATGTTTCGTCTGTATATAACATAGCCGATCTCAACGGGTGGTAGAATATGGCGTACAGGTGTGTTAGTAGGACTAGTTAGTACTCCATATATTTGTGAACTATGGATCATAGACTATAGTACGAACCAAGTTCAGGCGGTCACTCCAGCGCTTTGCCTCCTACCTTGGCTTAACTAGCTACTTTTGCAGTTACCCATGATACATACGTGGATCAAAAAACAGAGCCTAGATGTACCAAATGATGAAAGTTGAAGATACTGTCCTATGATCCAACTGATTTATTAACGTTTACCATTTGGTTCGCTCCAGCACTGTTCGAAGCCACGATCTCCCAGATGGTAGCCTGCCGGCAATCTATACAAACTGGGCTACTTAATTTCATACGAGGTTGGACGTATTTCAGAGCTCATGATAGGGATGTCGTTGAGTTCAAATTGTACCAGTGCAGACTATTTGTCCCAAATGCTATTTTTGTCATTTAGAAAGATTGGTTTCAACTGGTGAAGCAAGCTGAAACGATAAGGGTTTGAAGACTAAGTAGAGAAGAATAGGTTTTATTTTATTCCCTTCTGTGTGGTGGGGAGCACGGCTTGTAAGTAATGATTTTATTTTGTAACAGTTTTCAGCGCCTGTCATGAATATAATCAGCTTAGAAAGTTATAATTGACAACCAGCTATGTCACAATGTAATTATTTAGGTATGTGAATTAATTAGGTTTACCTAATTAATCTGTTAAAACTTGTGCTTGCCACTTGATCATAATTGCATGTGTTCTTTTATCTCACGATAAATAGAGGTTAGTAGTCAAACAAGATGCAAGCTTTCGAATTGTTTAGAGCCCTCTTCAACTTTTATACAGTTTTAAATTTTTCTCCTGGAGTTAGAAAATAATCTAAGCAAATCCAAATCATAAAGGTTTAGAAGGAGTGAAACAAGTAACCGCCAGGCTATGGCGGAATTTCAAAAGTTCAAATGACCGTGGACGTGATCTTGGAAATGTATTTCTTCTTCGGCATCTCCATACTAGGAGAAAACATTCATGTAATAGCAAAGTATTAACTAGATTCAGCAAACAATTTACTATCTTTCCTAACTATTTCAACTTGTTGCTATTTCCAATACTTTGACTAATTATGTCAATAATTTTGCTTTAGCTGACAATTCGGTAGAGACTTCTAGATGCGATTCTTGCGTATTCAATTCAGTGGGATTTAATTTAAAGATCCTGTACATTCAACATGAAAATTACTGTAAAGGAAATACTTACTGACTTTATGGCTTAAGGAACTCTCAAGTTTATTCTTTCCCTATAGAGAATGCAGTAACAAACATTCGCCACAGGTTCTGTTGTGGCCAAGATCAAGCCAGTTTTCATTTCTCGAAGATCTCTTCTAATATTATCCTTCTAATGTTGCCTCGATTTCCCCCAACAGTCTCTTTTCCTCTGGCTTTCCAATCAGAATTTTTTGGCCTCTTAGGAACATGGCCTGCTTCGTTTTGCTTGTAGTACAGATTGTGTTACTAGTAGCAACACAATAGTGACTCAATATCCAGGCATTCTGTGTTTGAACGGCAATTTTATTATTTTTTTACAATATCAGGAGAATAAATAATACTCAGTCCTCATACCCTACGTAGTATTATTGTGGACTTCAAATCAGCAATAGATACCAACACAGGATCAAATCCCGCGGCAGACACCCGATCCAATTGACGAGAATTTTAAAAAAATGTTTTATCAAGCAAATCTCAGGATTGTATCTTAACTACCACCCTAACCGCTACTTTCTCTATCCTCGACTCTATTATATTATGTCATGAGTTACTTATTTTTTCATTTAGTTCGTATTATATTTGATTTGCCAAGTTCGAATTCTCCTAATTTCTTGTTCTCTACAATGAACACCGAACCTTTAAATTACTTAAAAGTCAATTTTCTTAAATGTTTCGAAATGTTGTTATAACAAAATTCAAATTCGGTTAAGTCATTTGATCTATAAAATTTTCATTATGCACTCTTCTCCATTCTCCAGTCATTTCGTCCCGTTTCGGCCCCTAGATCTTTCTCAAGACCTTATTTTCAAACACTTCCAAGCTCTAGAGTGAATAGAAACATAGTTGTGGCACACAAACTACATTACATGCTTCTGCAAAGATCAAGGTGTTACTTTGGAGGGAGTCTGCTTTTGGATGTCCACAATTTACATCATTTATAACTACCCAAGCCAGATTTACCTATAGTTTTCAAAGCATTACGTATCTATGAATCAAGTACTACAAAGCTGATGGTCTCTTTTGATAAGTGAGTTTCTCATGATTTTGTTCTTATCTTCTAAGCCTCCTTAGCGGAAGGCACTGCGTTGGTAACTTTATTTTATACAGTTCAATCATTAGCTAATAAGTTTTAAATTCAAACCTATTAATTAACATGCCCCAAATGGGACATGAACCCGCAACCTCACGAACGACAGCTCCCCACGCTTTTAGTTCAAAGGACTGCACGGTTGGAAAAATAACACTGCTCAAACAAACTCATATGGCTTCATCTTGAGTCACCCCCAAAATAGTTTTGCGAACAGTATTTGTGAGAGATCTAATAATTACGAGTTGTTAGCAATTCTTGGAAACACAAAGTTGTTCTACTCAGACATAATGGAACTGAAAATAGTTAGCTGATGATTGGCCTCCTAAATCCTTTTCGCGTACCTATCTAGGAAAATAACTTCAAAAATCTATCCTCGGACGCGGGTAGCACATAGAATGTCTGTCAAAAGCTGCCTTAACCCGATATGAGATTGCTTTAAAGATCTTCATAATTACATACTTTGCAACTATAGATCCCTCAAGCTTTACAGCAGAATACAGATGTTTAAAAACGATCATAAATAGTACACCAAGCACTGTAGAGACTAACTTAGATCCTTTCTTCTCGAAAATATATTTCATAATTCAAAGATGTTCTAGAAACATCTGAAGGTTGACCCATTAGAACAGTTTATAAAAAATCAGTTTGTTACTTCTCACCAAACATTCCATTTAGATATTGCAATTAGTGTTGCAAACACCTTTTGTAAATAGCATCTTTAAATTAAGGAACTCAGATTCACCAGTCATGGTAGTTTTTTGTACCCTATAACTTCCCGGACTGTGTAAAACTTTATTTTATATGATCCCTTGAAAAAACTTAAAAGTTCACATTTGTAAAATAATAATAATAATTAAGGAAATTCAAATTTATCCTACGCGCATTGTAACAACACAAGACAGAGCAAATTAAGATTGCAAACCAAGTTTAACTTAACTAATATTGGATATTGGTTTGTCACAATTAGACCATTTACATTTTTTCCAAAAATTCTCAAACATCGGAACCTAAACTTTCAAGTCGTTGACCTAACCATAAGGCGTACGGCTATCCAGCTGAGATTGTCAGAGTATGCGTCATGTAGGAAAGACACGTTTTGAAATCATTTACTAGCTTCAGCTTATTCTTTAAAGAATAGAAGTGTGAAACGCACCGTACGTCGAATAAATTTCTAATCTTGTACTTTGCAATCCTAGTAACTGGTACGCCATATTCTGTAATATAATTTGTTGTAACGTCACACACTCATGATTAAAATTATCCAAGTCCATTGCACATTTTCTACATAGAAGCAAGTACTTTGGCGACCAGAGTTCAATTGCTTTAATTATACATTGTTCCGTTGTTGGTTCATTTCTTGACACTTGCACTGCTTAGAACTAGTTTCCAATAAAGGTTGAGGAACTGATAATCTGTATTTCTCCACTACAGGTCGGTACTATCGTTAAACAAAAGAAAATGCATGATACAACTAGTCTTGCCAACACCTGGTCAATGCCTACCAAGTTATATTTGATGTTAATGTTATATTTGCATTGGCGATCCCTTGTTTCGTTATTAAGATTTTAAGGTCTTTGGGTCAGGCCAAATGGATTTTTAAAAGCACTAAAATACATGCGTATTGACACTCAAAGTTTATATGATACTTACTGTATACGAAAAATGCCTTGAGCATACTCCAATAATTTGAAGTCATCCCTTAACGGTAGACAACCCAACAAGCAAGAAAGACAGGTGGATTACCGAAGCATAAGGTGCAATATGTAACTTGTAGATTCTGTCTATTTTGTTTTGGAGACGAAACTTTATCATATGGGTGAAAAATATGTACGCAAATGATATAATATATTTTTTCCATGGTCCGTCAAATAACTTTGAGGTCTATATACATTCACAACAGCAGCGGAAAATGTAATACAACTCCCTTATTATCTGTAATTATAAATCACACCTCTCAGTAAGGATGAATATCATACAGCAAATTCTTTATTCCAAACAGTAACAAGCTCCTCACATACGATGTACAATCATGAATCAGGTCTAGTCCTGAACGTAAAGTAATTTGCCTTTTCAGGCAAGGGAATGTTCCATAATTCTCATCCTATAGATCTAAAATTTCAAATTTATATGTATTGTCACTCCAAAACATCATATCAATCACAAAACTCAATCATCCAGCCTCTTTGAACATGTCTAAAATTTCATGTTTCTATTAGTTTTTTCATCGGTTACAGGGATGTTAATTGTTTTCAAAGAGCTATCCATCTTTCGTCCATACTTTTGTTTTGAACTAATATGATGTTCCCTCTATATTTAATTATTTTTTGTCTTTCTGGCTAACAAGAATTACAACAGTCTTAGATTTCTTTAGTTTCACTCGACATGTAAATGTCTTTTCTGACTGCTCTCTAAAAATTGAACATTTTTCTCGATCAAATGATTGTTTCAGTTTACTAATGATTGTTTTTAGAGATAACAACACAACATCTCAAAGAACGTCTAAAGAAAATTGCAAATTTCATAACGTCTGAACAAGAAATAGAACTTGCAATGATAAGAGTTGTGACGTTGTCCGAGAAGTTGTAACCTGCACAAAACAGATGTGCAGACGTTTTCTTTACTTGAACATGAGCTTAAAATACTTTAGTTGTACTGGAAAGTTGTGATATTCGTTTCTCAGGAACAGGAGGTACATTTTCAGGTATAACCGCAGACTATTTCCCTGGATCATTCATTGTATCTCTTATTTCAATATACCAAATCTCTCAAGTTGATTTTTTAAAGTATTGAGAGAAGAAAATGCAATCACAAATTAAAACTTGTATTTGCACATTTTAAAACATAATCTTTACCTTTTCCTAATATACAAAATATAAAAAGCAAAACGCATCAGTGAAAATGAAAGATGGAACCTGCATTAGTTGCTGGATAAAAGTACAAAACTCAGAACATAAAAATTTATAAAGTAACTTTTATGATTATTTTTTCGTTTTACAGTAAGCTCTTGGAATATTTCACGTGTCAAGTTTTGTAGCACCTGCACATTTTGACGAACACAATCTCTTAAATGTCAATTTTATCCTTTGGCATCCAACGATAGTTATGGCTGACCAATAGATTCAGTTGTTAGAGTAATTTTAACCAGAAGTTACCGATACTGAGAACAAATTATTCCCCATGCAACTCAAGTGTCTAAGAAATAAGGTGCTTCATAATACATCTTAATTTTTCAAACAAAAAAGAAACAAACGTGAAACGTGTATGTCGTTCACAAGTAAACTAATTTTGATATGTACGAAACAAACAACTTGGAAAGACGAACAAATGGTTTCACACTTTCTGATAAAAGAATTCTTGTCGTTCAAAGAAAATTATAAACAACTAAAGATAAGTACTTGACATGCAAAACAAAATTCACTACAAAGGAAAAACGTATTTCATACTTTTGTAAAAAAAATTCAAGAAAGACGAGATCACAATAAAATAATTTTAAGGCATACAAAAAAGATAAATTCTGAAGACATACAAACGAAAATTACAAGTACGAAAAGTAAAGATAAATATTCAACATATACAAAAATAAAATCTGAAAACATATTTCATACTTTTTAAAAATCAAAACATAAAAGCTGACAACAGAAAAAGAAAAATTTCAAGACATACAAAACAAAAAAAAATTACACGTACAAAAAGTAAAGCTGGGTTCTAAGAAAACAATCCTAACATGCAAAACAAACATTTCACATAATAAATACAATCGCGAAAGAATATTTTTCATGCTAGGTTAGTTTAAGCACCTGTCATCTGGAACAAAAGTTAATAAAATTTACCTATGCAACACTGATCCAACATCTCACCTGCCACACTGTGTCCCCATCCCACTAAAACGACAGTACATAAGGAGGCAGTATTTTTTTGTTAACCATGTTGCCAACTCAGAATAAATTGTAAAAATTAATTAATAACAAACTATTAATAAAGTTGAAAAATATGAAAGGTTTGAAACACTATCACTTGTTATAAAAACGATTTGAGAAACATTCGAATTGAAAAAATACTTGCTCCTTATCTACTGTCGTTTTCAAGTCGTTTTATTTCTGTTCCATAGCAAATGCAAGTTCCTCTTTTTCTTTCTGCTATCGTGGAGATATCTTTTCTTGTTAGTATCCGACAATAAGCTATCAAAATGGATAGCTCTTTGAAAACAATTAACATCCCTGTAACCGATGAAAAATCTAATAGAAACATGAAATTTTAGACATGTTCAAAGAGGCTGGATATTTGAGTTTTGTGATTGATATGATGTTTTGGAGTGACAATACATATAAATTTGAAATTTTAGATCTACAGGATGAGAATTATGGAACATTCCCATGACGGAAAAGGCAAAACTAGACTGCGTTCATGATAGTACATCGTATGTGAAGAACTTGTTACTGTTTGGAATAAAGAATTTGCTGTATGATATTCACACTTACTCAGAGGTGCGATTTATAATTACTGATAATAAGGGAGCTGTATTACAATTTCAACTGGTGTTGTGAATGTATATAGACCTCAAAGTTATTTGGCTAACTATCGAAAAAAACATATTATATCATTTGCGTACATATTTTTCACCCATATGATAGTTTCGTCTCGAAAAAGAAAAAGACAGAATCTACAAGTTAAATATTGCACCTTATGCTTCGCTAACCCACCTGTCTTTCTCGCTTGTTGGGTTGTCTACCGTTAAGGGATAACTTCAAAGTATTGAAGTATGCTCAAGGCATTTTTCGTGTACAGTTAGTATCATATAAGCTTTGAGTGTCGATAAGCATGTATTTTAGTGCTTTAAAAAAATCCATTTGGCCTGACCCAAAGACCTTAAAATCTTAATAACGA
>JAGDQP010026527.1:7713-18286 GCA_022664845.1 Lepisma saccharinum
TGGGTCACCCTACTTGTAACTGCATTACTACGTACAACTTAAATCTTGCATGTGCTCGTATTTCAATTCTTAAGGAAAGACCTCGTATTTCAACGATAAAAAAGTTTTGTTCTCACAAAGTTTTGCACTTTCGCTATCGAAATGTCATTGTTGTACACTGTAATCACAGACTATGAGTGTGGAGAGAACGTGGAGATGCTGTATGTCTCAGGCACGCCGCTTACGTGTTCAGCAGGGGCCGCTTCCATAATATTTTTGGCTGGAATTATCAGCAGTCGCCTTTCGGGATACCATTCTCCAAGCTATTGTTGCCTTCTCTCACCAGGACTACGGAGAAGCACTGAAGTTCCCGTCTTCATCGTACCAGAGTCGTCGAGGACTTCCTCAAGGAAACCTATATGACTAGTAGAGACCAAGCTGCTTTTTCGCCGAACGTTAGCCCCATTGAATGTTTAAGATCTGCTCAAGAAAACTTACTTCGAAGAAACCCACCTGAAACTTTCGATGCCCTCCGGAAGGCTGATTTGGAGGAATAGAATGGGTGAGACCAACGACCTTCATGATCTGGTTAACAAATACCATTTACAGAGTACAAGTATGTTGCAATGAACAGAGAAAATTAACCCTTATTGGAAGTTATACAATAAGAGTTACACACAATAATGCAACAGCTTATTGCAAAGATGTAAAACGACTGATTCTTTTTTCTATTCTTATTACTATTACTATTCTTTTCCTTTTGTCGTATTTGGTCCAGAGGCACCATTAGACTGCTTATTGTTTAAAAATTAGGAGTAACTTTGCATTTTATATTGTAACGTCGATGTACCAAAATTTTGTTTTGACCTGTATATACGAAAACCTTGGAAATAAACGAAACTTACCTTTACGCAGTAATTTCCAGGCTTCAAACCCTCTACGTCACAGGAGATTTTACTTGTCTGAAAAAAGAAATTGATCTTTCACTAGATACTAATGTACAAATTGGATTAATACATCAACTGAGAAAATCTACATGGCAGATCAATGGCAATCATGCGAATTTCACCTAGAATACCGAAGATGCATATAATTTATTTTGAAACCAGAAATGAAAGAAAGCAATTATTTTCCACGATTTCAGTGTAATGAAGTACATAAAGTTTTTTTTATCGTATTTTGAAACTGAAAAATTTTGACACCCCCTCCCCCCCCCACACACACACTTTCATACATATTTTACATTTTCTCGCGTATGAAGAAAATGGTGACTGGAAAGCCCTGAAGACAGGAAAAAGTATAAATTCAAATGCAATTAACACAATAAGAGTAATCTAGCAAAGTACACAGTAAACAATAATACAAATCTCTATAAATGAACGTGAAAGTAAGTTCCTTTGTTGCTGCATCACGGACAAACCGCTTCCCCAAAGATGACTATGTAGGGCATAATGTGAGATGCAGCCTGACCTAAGTTCCGTTTCACTCTTGAAATTGGGTTTTTGAGATAAATGCATGGATATGTGGTCTACTGTGAATTTAATTTCAGTTGACAGTTTCCAGTACCTAGGTGGAATTTATGCAACCTACACCACCACCATGTTGTGCAGGTACACTATCTTCAAGCAGGCTAAACTAGAATGATTTATTTAACAAAGTTATTGGGTAATAGTTGATTTATGTTTGCTAGGTCACACTGAAAGCGAAAGCAGTTCTAATAGACACTTATCTGAGAAGAAAGAAACTGACTTATTTATTGATTGATTTTTCGGTTGAAGATGTCGATAATCTTCTATAAGCAAAAATAACTATTGTATACGCGGTCGATGTGATACGTTGTTTAGGCTTAAGAAGTAATATATCTAATTTTTTATTGAGTAATAAGTCGGATTGAACCATAAGTGTACTTGTTAATAGGATCATATGAAATGATATGAAAAAGTATGTTTAGACAATTATTGGTTAGTTCATTAACAATTTATGAGCAGTAATATATCAGAGTAAATATTCTAGTATTGGTCTTTAGTATAGTAGATCTAATAGGCTGAACCTACATTCCAGTTGGAAGCTTACTATGAAGAATTAGTCTAATCTACGTTTATTTTTATTTATTTATTTAACAAAATTCAAAATACAGTTGGCTAGCCATTTTATATTATAATGTTTAACAATGTGATAAAAGATATTTTATGAGTTGGGTAGTTATATTTCCTTTGGATTCGATTCATAATCCAACCTGTCATAGTTAAATCAAGCTTTAACGCTCATTTTTCATTTCTTCTGATGTTATTGTGACCGAAGCAGGAGCGTGATAAACGAGACTGTAAGTAAATGATATTCAAAATAACAGCTACTTTTCTTACCTTATTAAATCACTTTACGAGGTTTCCCCGTCTTAAACAAAACCTTAAGTTTAATCGTTCTAATAGGATTGCATGAGATATGTACGACAGATAAGAGAAGTCGAATACCACAATCAATTTATTCGTAAAGACAAAATACCCAACCTAACGTATACAAAAGAGTGAAGAACAAACGCCATGCTACCTAAAATGTATTGTCTTGTACGATCTTTACCCTTGGGAAAGGGGTCGTAACCGTTACTGAAGTAGATACCAATTACTACTACACTTCAACTACATTTAATAACTAGTAATCTACCAATACAACTGGCAGAAACTGAGTACGTGCCTCTGTATAATAATGAAATAAACACTTACCTTACTTGAACACCGGTACTCCACGTCAAGGCCTCCATTCTGGCAATCAAGTTTATCAAACTGAAAATACCAAGGATATGTAAGGCAAAGCACAAGAAATAAAAAATATTACGCTGAATAATTAAGTTTCATTCTAAATTAAAAATATTAAGCTGAATAATTAAGTTTCATTCTAAATTCGATCACATTAGCGTTTAGTGTTTTACCTTGAGAAATCAAGCGATATGCCATAATTTCTTGAACTCGGCAGCCTGAGCCAAAGCTGCCTAAAGGTCTTACAATAAATTCAATTCAATTTAATTCGGATAGTCACTGTGAGTAGATATACTGTATTTGCTCACATATTTCTCCTTCTCGTGTATTTTTCTTTACTTTCTAAGCATATTATTTACAGACATCTGATTTACTAGCACAATTTCACCCTTAATCTCTGATAAGAAGCAGGGAAGTTAAACTATCCAACCTCCCACATGTTGTACATCAACTGAAAGGTCTCATTGAGTATAGTATATTGCTAAAATATTAGATTGCCCAAATATATCTAGTACGAGTTAAGGCCGCTAGAGGTCCAGGAGGTTTTTACGCTCTATTTCGTGCTCTACTTACGATCACCGTTCTTGATTCTACGTGTTCCTCATAGTCCAGTAAATCACATGTATCAAAAGAACAAGTGCCTTCACCTATAAAGAGAGTTCCGGGTACGAAAAGTTATTGGAAAAGCACATCAACTGCCTTTAATTCTACAAGTACCCATTGCGCACACAATTGTATGTTGCAGGAAAGTTGCATAATGTGATAAGTTCTGTGAAGAAGGCAAAGTTCAATAAACGAGTGTGATAACAAGAAAAAAAAAATAATAATATAAAGAGGTTGAGAGTAATATTAACATTTTAGAAATGTAGTATGGGAGCATCCTTCCTCCTCTAATTTCGAGCAGTGAGAACTGCGGTGATGAATAGAAAGCAAATATCTTTTACATATTGAAAATAAGGTCTATCTACAGGTTGGTCAAAATATCCTGACTCTCCTGATCTGTATGAAAACACACCTGCTTTTGAGGAGCACTCAAGTCTTACTTGCCTTCTAAAGGTTAAATAACGTAACTACGAGACATTCATATCTAATATATTAAGGGCAGTTAATGCGCTTTTCCAGGGACTCTTTGTACCCAAAGTTGTCTTTATACTTGTGTTGTTGATACATATATTTCACCAGACTACAAGGAATACATAGCCTCAAGAACGGTGATCGTACGTAGAGCAAGACACGATATAGTACCTAAAAATCTCCTGGCCTTCTAGCAGCCATAACTCGTACTAGGTATATTTGGGTAATCTAATATTTTGGCATTTTACTATACGCAATGAAACCTTTGAATTGTTGCACACTATGTGGATGGTTAAGTGGTGTCACTTCCCTACTTCTCCTTGTGAGTACAGTAAATGAACTCCTCCACAAGAATTGTCATTCCCTGAAATTTCTCACATTATTATTTGCACATATATTTTAAATCTTCTCATTCGCCCCTTCGTACACCTCCAAATCCCTTATCACTCCTTGTGCAGTACAGTCAAAGCTATTCATCCTGCCCTTTCCATCCCTTTGTTGTAAGTAACAGTATCTGCATCGTATCTTGTTCTCACCCTCGAGAACTTAGGGCAATTTCGAACTTAGTTTTGAGGTACAATGTAAAAGTGAGACATTCAAGTGAATCAATGTAATTGCTAATTTGTCACGGAGCAATAGTACGGGAGAATAATCGCAGTTAACCACGAAAATTAAAATTACAAGTGCTAAAATTACTATAAAATAACATTATGACTATTCATACAAGCTTTTAAATTTATTAATCTTCTCTTTGTTAACTTCTCTCCTCAAAAATTGTATACACCGCGTAGGTTTCCCGTATAACTTTTCAAGTGGTAAAATTAGTTAAAAAGGGGGAAATACGTGACTAAATACGTTAAGTTGGAAAATGCACAGACAAACTAATCGCTAGCCTAGCGGGGAAACGAATTCTGGTTTTCCTATTGCCAGTTACGTGCTCTATAAATTCGGATATTAGGTAACACAACCAAATTCTGTGTACATATCACTCAGGTCTCAGCTGAACGAGTTAGTTCAGCTGGTCGAGGCACTCCTACTTCTAAACCACAGAACAAAGATTTGTCGCTGGCCTAGCGAGAAAACGAATACCGACTGACGATTGGGTGCTCCAAAAATTACGCCCTCGCGCAAAAAAAAAAAAAAAAAAAAAGTTATAGCCAAATGCATAGATTTAGTTATGCCGCCTAGCCTATTAGAAGAGCATTTGACAGGTCATCGGGAGCCAGGTTACGTTTATCGCTTGGCTAGCGAACAATTTTGCTGTAGATTTTTGAATTTCTATCAGATTGAGCCCAGTTATCTCTAACTCGTTAACTTCCTTTTGAAGATAGAAATAAGGGGCTCCTTTTCAAGCGTACAAAATTTGGCTTAGCTGTTTTAAGGTACTTAACTTCATTGTAAAATGGCAATATTAAACATATTCAACGTAGTTACAAATCTGAACAGCAATCAGCTAACGAAATCTAGATTAGAAATGGTCTACATGGTCAAAACTGCTTACAAGAATGCTGCTCCAAACGTATAAAATCTACAAATACACTAGAAATAATGGGCGTATAATACTATAGCTAGCCTTATAAAAGAAGATTCACGGCTATCAGTTTGAAAAATAATTACAGTAAACGCACTATTATGACTGAGGACGGGACGGGCGTAAGCCATAGTGCTTTTCCCGCCCATTAAATTAATTTTATCTTATCCTATGACTGAGGAGATGAGAAGAGAGATTTAGGATAACTCACACAGGTTCAAGGTAAGTTTATACATTGTAATTCAAGAGCGTTAACTTGTGATATCTGCATAAAGCAACTCTTGTGAAATCTTCTCTATCAATAACAAAAAACCCATAATTGTTGAAGTAAGTTGTTAATCCTTTATATGTAACACTCACTTAATACAGTAATTCTTATTCGTACCTCATTAATTTTTTGAAGGGACAGAACTGAATATGACCATACACCTCATAATAGATAGACTTTGCACGCTTTCCCATTGCTGTCTGCGCTAAAACTAATGGGTTTTTGTACAGGAACACATGATTTTTAATTCATCTGCTAGGTAGCTCTGGCATAGACCTCATATTCTATAGACCTAATTTTATTGTTACTTCATTTAATGTTAAATTGTTTAAAATGCACTCATTTATTCAGCACCTCTTGGCCACATAAAATTGTTAATTGCAACATAGGACCTGCATTATTTTCATGAAAGATTTATCCAGGCAAGATTCGAAACTAGCGCCAACTGGCGGATTTTATAGTAATCCCTTCAATATTTGTTGTTTTTCTACCCGTGAACTGTGTAAGGAGGATCTCTGGCAGAAATTTGAGGAGTAAGTTGTTTTTGGTCGTATTGACTTATTTTGCATGCTGTCGAGAGAGAAATTATAAATGTCCAACTTTGTCCATACACTTTGCGTGAGGGCAGCAAGTACTGTTAACTGCACGAGACAGTACTGCACAAAGATTCAAATTCACAATCACACAAACTTGCAAGGTGTTATGTTGCTAAATAATGTTTACAAATTGGCCTGAGGCAAAGAACCGGTTAGCTTGGTGTATCTATGTAGCAGTTCTGTTCGTAAGCATGACTTACGTGTCGAGTGAGCAATCAGGTGTTGAAGCCACTGACACTGGTCATTCAATCAAAGATTTATTTTTATTGCCGTTTGGAGGTAAAGAAGAAATTGTAAATGCTTGGAATGAAACACAAGTAATTTCTTTAATAAGCGGTTTGGATGAATTAACCAGAGAAAATACGTCTTTAGTAAATGTGATAAATAAAAAATTGCAATTTCAAATAGATGAGCTTTTAGAAATTTGTAACAGAAAAATGAAAGAATTAGAAAAGTCAGGAGGGTTCGGGTGAACGATTTGTATTCCCTGAGGCGCGGGACTTGAGTCCAACTGTTTCACGTTCGTTGGAAAGAAAAACAATTTGTCCTGCGACAAATACTGATGATTCTAAAATATTGGAGAAAACCTCGTTAAATGTATTGAACGTATTTGTAAATATGTTAGAAGAAAATGATGGGAGAAAAGTTTCTTCTTTATAAATTCATGGCTACACTCGAAGAATTTTTTTTAGAGGGAAGATACTCTCTTGTAACATTTTTGTTAGCAATAAGGAATAAATGTAATGGTGCCTTGTATGAAATACTTCGCGAAGCCAAAGGTAAATAATGCTTTTTTGTTTTTACAAATTTAATTTCTGACCATGCGATGTAACAACTTGAAATAAGATTTTGGTATGAGCCACAAGATAAAAATGAAAGTCTGAAAGAATATGTGAAGCGTCTGGATACTGCTGAACGTATGTTGCACAAACATGCCTTTGATGCCGAATATGTTCGTGTTTTGAGCAACGGCATAAAACCATCTATTCGGGAGCGCTTGTTTTACTCTAAAATGCCAGGTAGTAAACAAGAATTGCAGCAATTGCTTGAAATGTATTATAAACATGAAATACATTTTTCACAGTTTACACTGCTAAACAGTAATGGAGAACAGTATTTTAGAAGGAATCGTGTCCAAAATATAAAATGTTACGTTTGCAGTGGGACTCACAAAGCACGTTCCTGCACGGCTCGTAGACGTGAAGGGAAGGTAGAGACATTGGCTAGTGACAGGAAAAAGGAAAATATGTTTTCTTCTGCAAAAGGTTCCTATATCGAATTGAGTGTAGGAGGGAGGAAGGTAGTAGCGTATGCCGACTCCGGGTCGGATGTGAACTTAATAAATTTGGATTTATTTAATGCAATATCTGATAGACCTGAAGTTCAAGTGAACAGGAACGACTGTTTCCAGGGTAGTACATTAAATCATGAAACTGTTACTCTGCGTACTTCTGTGATATTAGAAGTTTTTGTGGAAAATAACAAAAGTTTTCGTATGAAGGCGTTTGTGTTACGTGATCTTTTCCAGGGCTATGAATCATTTGAAAATCAACAATTAACATTAAGTTTAAAAACTAAAAGTATTACTTTTGAGAAATTAGGTGTAGGTGTGACATTTTGAACACATGGACATCGGTCCGCCCTTCCTTTACAAGTGGAACTGCTTCTTCCCGCTATCATTCCAGGTATGGGGTTGGTGATGGACATCCCGCTACACGACCTTGGGATGGGTCTAACCGATCTTCCAGTCTGAGGCGCCGATATGACAAGAGCGGTGGTGGTGGCCGAGAAGATCCGCAGGTTGCGAACTAGGCCACCTTGTTTAAGGAGGTGAAACGGGGAGTAAGGAAAGAAAGATGGACTGGTATGGAAAAGGAAAAGATGCGAAGGCAAAACAACAACAACAAGGTGAAGTATGGTATATTTTTTCTAAAAATAATGACTTTTTTCGTCAAGATCGTGGGAGTGAAAAAGAAGTACTACAAAATGCGGATGAACTGAATGGTCAGAAAAACGACAAAATACAAAATATGAAACTTCTAGACGTTTTGTTATCTGAATATGTAAATAATAACATTTGTCGTTTAGGAGAGGATTTAAAGAATAATTATCAAATATCGCAGGAGGAGAAAAATAATATTCTGTGTAATGTAGACGATAAATTTTTGCTACAAGATGCGCAATTGGGTACATTTGTTGATTCATATTTACATGAATATAGCAATATAGCGACTCATCGAATTGGGTTAATTAACAATTTTGAATATAAAATCGCACTGAAAAGTAATGAGGTCGTAAGAGAGAGACAATTCTGTTTCGGAATCCTTGAAACCGGAAGTAAAACGCATAATTAAGGAATTATTGGATCATAACATTATTGAACCCTCGTATCACCTGGATTTTTGGTACAGAATAAGAACAAATCGTACAGATTAATTGTAAATTACCAATCTCTCAATAAGCAGGTTTTAGGATATGCTTGTTCTAAACTCGAAGAAAGTCTTGCTAAGCTTGCAAATTCAAGGGTGATAAGCAAAACAGATAGTAAACGTGCCTTTTCTCAAACAAAAATATCAACTGAAAGCCGTAAATATACAACATTTGTTATTGATGGTAAGCATTATCAGTTCTTGCGTGTTCCTATGGGGTACTGTGGAAGCACACAGGCGTTGAGTTGGGCGTTTGAAGATATTTTCTCAGAATTAACTGAAAAGGGCGTCAGCTATTTCTGGGATGACATAGTAATTTCGACTTCCACGGTTGATGAGCATAAGAAATTGTTGAAAAAAGTGTTCGATACGATGCATAAGAGAGGGTTAACTGTTGCCCCTGATAAAACATTATTATTTCGAACCAAAATTCTGTTCCTCGGATTTTGGGTGGGAAATGAAGAGATGCGTATGCTAGAAGATCGCCTGGCAGCTATGAGATCTTTGCCTATCCCAAAGATTCGTCGGGGCGTTAGAAAGTTAATCGGGTTTACTCGTTTTTACAGTTCTTTCTGTGAAAATTATGCTTAAATTCTTTCCCCCATTTTGGATTTTCTCAACTAAAGAAAATTTCCGATGGACTGAAATTCACACCGGAGCGTTAGAAAGATACAAAAAAAGTTTTTGAAGATGAAATAGTTTTGAAAATTCCACATTTGAATAAACAGTATGTCTTACACTGTGACAGTACTATTCGCTGTTTGGCTGGCGTTATTTCTCAGGAAGATAAAAGGTGGGGAATATTCAGAATATAGAAATAATATACTTTATAGGAAGACTAAGGCCAGAAACAATGCATACAAGGTTTTGTTACCGAAAAAGTTAGTTCCGATGCTGTTAGGGTTTTATCATAATTCATTGATCGCTGGTTCCCATGTCGGCATTTATAAAACGCTGAAAAAGATAGGTAGGTCTTGGGACAAAATGGCCGATGAAGTGGGACAGTACATAAGATCATGTAGTGAATGTCAGAAAGCAAAAGCATCGATTCGAAAGAAACAAGGGCAGTTGATTTTAACATTATAAAAAAAATCATTGCGCACTGGTACATAGACTTAGCGGGAAACTTAATTAAGAGTAATACGTATGAATATTTGTTGCTGTGCTTGGATAGTGCATCTAGGTACTTGCATATGGTTCCTATACGGAATGCTACATCAAAGACAATACCGAATGCGTTCTACAAATTATTTTGTAGGTACGGTTTTCCGGAAGTGATTACGTCTGACAGAGCAAGCTGCTTTACGTCATTTTATTTCAGACGTTTCTTGTACGTATTAGGTATAAAACATGCCAGATGTTCGCCATACTTTCCAAGTTGCAACGCAGTTGAAAAATATATAATATTGGTAAAGACATCGATGAGAACATATTTAAATGGAAAAAATTAGCGTTAGAGTTACTTAATTGATGAATAACAATTTTGTTTAAACATGGCGACTCACTGCGAATTAAAATATTCAGCGTACGAATGTATTTTGCGAGGGAACCTACTGATCCTCTGTTGATAAAATGGGAGATTACTGATCTTGATATAGTGAGAAAATGTAAAAATGTGGGAAACTGAATATGGAAATATGGAGAAGGCATGGTTACAGAGGAAGCGGATTTATAATAAACTGATGGATTCAGTTCAATTTCAAGTTCGGGATCTTGTGATGGTTAGATCACAAGTGAAATCATCAATACGTGATACGGTTGTGAAGTCGCTTTCGAATTTATACCATAGAATCTCCCAAGACCCCAAATACATTTCAGTGTGTAAATAATGAAGGTAATAACGCATGTATCACTCGTTAAGCGATTTATTCCACGTAGGGATTTGCAAAATCAATGCACAGATAATTGAAATAATCTGTACTTTCTTGTAAAAGTTGAAAATT
>JAGDQP010026528.1:853-25838 GCA_022664845.1 Lepisma saccharinum
ACACTTTCATATCGTACCGATCTCAATAGGTATATTTTCTTCGAAATCTACCTAAAAATAAGGGTAAATAAAGATTTGGAGTAAATAACGCACTCAGTAACATTTTCCGTGAAAATTACGTTTTTACAGGAATAACAAACAATGTATGTCGTTAGATCTATAATATCAACAAATATCCACCAGCTAAATTTTCATCCAATCCTCGTTTCTCAATTATTGAAATTAATTAATTTTCTTCCCATTGTTATTCGTCGACTTTGGGGTCGAAGTTGGAAATACTGTATCTACAAAACGAAGCGGAATTTCATGCATGGTCACTGGAACATGTTTACTTATTTTGGTTCCAGAAATCACCTCCCGAAAGTAATTTACTTTGTTCTGATAAACACTTTATAAGAATCAAAGTCCAAACACACTAATTAGCTCTTCTCTTCGGTAAGACGTGTTGTTTTATATCTAAACTCGCTTTGCTTCGCTGGGGGAGGGGCTGTGTTCCCAACTTCAGTAGTTTGGAAGACTGCGCCCCTTTTATCTTAACCGTAATCACTCTGCGACTCCCACCATGGTGTCTATCTGCACCCTTCCACGTTGGAGATACGCTCCCAAAATGGAGGTTTGCCCCATGTATTGTAACCTACTCTTGGTCATACACCTTTATACAAAATTTCGATTTTCTAGCTTCAATGGTTTGGAAATTTGTTTTTTGGGAAGCCATTTTGCCAAAATCCAAAATCGCCGCTGCACATCTTCACAAATTCAAAATTATAATTCTTTTCACACATTTAGAGCAATCTTGCAGAAAATTTAACATTCTTCAAACTTGTAATGTAAGTCAGATAATAGAGAAGCTGTAGAAATAGGAACCTTATAATCCCGCTCAGTCCGTTCGTTCGTCTATCCGTATGTCTGTCTGTCCGCTTCATTGATACTGTGGTTCAGTGTTGCCAACCAATTTTATTTTTCTAAAAATTCAATTGTTCAAAATGATTTCCTTCTGTTAGACCAATCTTGGTTTAACCATTATTTGACACAACACGGAAATAATTTGAGTGTCTGCGACCCTCAAACACTCAATTTGCCAGTGTTACCAACCTATTTTCTATAAAGTATTTTTCAAATTTTTCTATTACCTTGGACGTTGGAGCACCAAACTTGGCATAAATATTATTTGACATAATTAAAACATACTGTTGGTGTCCCCATTCCCAATCACCGCGTTTTCAATGTAGCCAATCCGTTTCCAAAACAATATCTTATGAACCCCAAGCTGTAGTTACGTAGTTATGGTGTCGTTAGAGAGGTCTTTCATTGACCAACTAAGAGGCCCCGGGACCACCATGATCAGACACAGCAATAGTCAGTGTTACCAACCTATTTTATAAAAATGAATCCTTGTTAACCTGAAATGCTATAAACCTATACGCTCTACACCTATACATTTTCACAATTATCAATCTTTTATATATTAAGAGATAACGTACAGAAAATGCCACTCTCTTCAAACTTCATCTAATAAAATTTTCTCTCCAGTGGTAGACATAGGATTCTCCAGGCTGACTTTAAATAGATTTTTTTTACAAGTTTTTTTACAAGGTACAGAAACTTATAATAAAACTCCGTGAAGGTATCCATTTGACATCTTAATACTAGTAATTTGTTAGTATTAAAAAGACTGTTTAACAGCTGTTTTTTTAAATCGTATATTTAGCACATATTTCATCTTCGTACGACGTATCTGTTTTTAAATCAGAAGCAAAACTTTGTTTGTCGTAGTAACCGTTAAATAGCATATTTCTAAACTTGCATTGAGAATCAGCTCTACAGTTTAAAACCTTTTTCTACGTATTTATCACGGTTAATCTTCTATTATGAGAAAACAACAATGGTTCTTCAGAGTCCATATTAAAAACGTGTTATTGTTCGAGAAACATTTTAATCTTAGTCTTTAAGTGAACGGATATTATTCAAAACCTTGTCCTATGAACCACCTCCACTTCTTGATTAAATCTTGATTTTTCATCCACAAAATTATCTTTACTCGATTATATTAAATCAATCTTCTTCTCTATCTGTTCCTCATCTTTTTTACCATGTTTACAATATTTCTAAACATCTTCATACATGTTAATAAATGCCTGCATAAATAATCATATCTTCTTTCAGGCAGTAGAGTCTTCCTGATATTAGCAATGTCCTCACCATCTAATCGTGTTTAATCTCTCTTCACCATACTGCTCTGACATCTGCTCTTCAAGATCAAATTCCAGTTTAGCCTTACTCTTGTTGAAACTTCCGTTACTTCGTTTAATGTATCTGCTACTACAATATGTCAATTATTTTCTCCTGACTCAAATTCTTTCATTTTTTCCCCGTTGTTTTCACTAGAACTTTCTAATCCTTGACTTTATTTACTCACTACGTTCTTCCTTTAACTCTTTTTACCTTGAATACTCTGTGAAATCATGCATTTCTTGATCTGTCTTAACAATCATATCTGAAAACTTATCTTCCTTTATCGATCAATATTTTACATTTGTGATCTTGGTTTTCGTTTCAATTAATGAAAGCATGGTAATCTAATTCTGTTCAATTTGATGTATTGTTGTCTGCAGTTATTTTATTTGATCATGTTCTTGTTTAAATCCTTTGAAGTGTACATTCTGTAATGAAAATTGAACATTATTTTGATTTTCATTTGAATATTTCTGTTCTGCTGTAGCATTCTATGCCTCCATCCTGGTCAAATCAGGTTTATTTAGAATTGTATATAGTATTGTATACGTGCTCACAAGAAACTCTTATCAACTGTACTTGTGTTTCAAACATACAATAAATATATATATTTACTTTTCCGTTAATTTAGATGTGTGTGCTTGACACAGTTCTAAACAATGAATTAAAAAGAAATTTTCCCTAAGCTTTTAATAATGTGGTAATCCACCATATTCTGTATAATCTAATATAACAGCTTGACTTTACGTACAGTATCTTCTGATATAACTTAATGGCAGTTTTCAAACAAAATCTTCTTATGCTAATAAATCGTATTAATATTAAAGAGTTCTTAACTTGTCAATACAGGTATTTGGATATTCCTGTTAACATCTTAAGTGGTTGAACCGCTTTGCAGCGTTATGGGTGATCTTGTTGGGGCAAGTGCTTATAAGCATTTTGTAAGTTTCTTATCTTTTCCTGCGTATGAGTGTTGTATTGTGACGAAATCTCCTGTAATCTATTGAGCATTCACTTCAGTCTTTCTATGTGCAAAACATTTGCAGTGCCGCACAATCAGTATGGCAACATGTTAGAATGTTATGCAGTTACAAAATAATACTATTGTTTTCTCTAAACAGTTTGAAAAGCAAAGATGTAAAATAAATCGTTCTCTCTGAATATTTTCCCACCTTTAGGATAGGTTAGGTTAGCGGATACACTACATAAATACAAAAGTATGTTTCAGGTAAATTATAATCGGATACCCATATCCAAGGCCGCTCCAGAGGGCTCCAAAGTTACGAAAAGGGATTTTGTAGAGGGAAATTTTCAAAATTACCCACAATTTCCCTTTTTTCGTGCATACATGTATGTGGTACCATTTGAAAGCTTATATTATTCTGAGAAGAATGACGTAGGAATCATGATACTCGACTAAAGAATGTCATATTTGGAAATTTTTGTTATGTTCTACTTATATGTTAGGTTATAGGTTCGTTTTCGTATATACAGAAATCATTTGTAAAATAATAATAATAATAATAATGAATAAATTAAAAAAAACCTCATAACTATTAAATATATCGGAACCAAAATTGCAGCACGCATTTGCTTATATCTCATAGTACTGTTCAAGATTCATTATACACGTGTACTCTTACCCGGGACCGCTCCAGAGGGCGCAACACTTAAAAGAGGGATTTTTAGGAGGAATATTTCCCGAATTATCCCAATTTTCCCTTCCCTTACAAAATGTACACATGCCGTTGATTCCATTGGAACGCCTTGTGACCTAGTTGCGTTAAGGATTATCACACTACGGGACAAGACTAAAATTCTGAATGAAAAGCAACCATCGTTACATTATGCAAGCTCGAGAACACAAAACGTACTTAAAAAATTGCTTTACTTAACTTACGCTGCTTTACACGACTATCTAAATAAGAAGGTAAAACCAAAAATAGCACTTCGCATTCAACGGAACTTTGGTTTCGTTTCAAAATGGTTAACAAGTGTAGCAGCACCACAAATTATATAATGCACTATAGCCTAAGAAGGGGTTATGGAGACGTGAAACAAATAACAGCTAGTATGCCCCTTTATATCTTCAACACAAAATAAATTTCGTTTGAGGTATACAAACTTCATTAACCTTCAGTCAGGACAACAAAACAGGTTATTAAAATTAGTTACGCACAGAAACAATCCTAAATAATTCTGAGCATGTAAATTTAATGATTGAAGTAACGAGACAAGAAACAAATATTTTACTACAACAAGAATATTAATTGTTTAAATTTCGCTTAGTTAAATTCAAAGTTCATGAGCTTTCTTATGTTTTGAAAAAAAAAAATAGTGTCACAAGTACTTGTGCCAAAAAAAATAACGCGTCGTAGCTACCAAATCTAAGTTTACTACACTCACGAACTCACAACGTCACAACAATCTTCTTTCTTGACAGCACTTGGAGGTTAAGGGGGGATTATAGATGAGAAGAAAACCAAGAGAGTTCCCACGGTGGAAGTTCTTGAAGAAAGATTCTCTTCATGGGAGAAGTAGAGTTCGAAGAAAAAAATTGGTTAATGGCGAACCTAGATGTCTTCACCTTGTCGCATTTTCTTCTTCTCGGTGAGATCGGAATAATAAGTTGCAAAATGATTTTCAATAAGAAATGTTCGCTCTGAAAACGTTTCTTTTCCCGTCGAGGAAATTTACAAGATGACACACACGATCGATAGTTTGGAGTGGCGTCGATGAACATTCACCATCACACTAAAGACAAGAATGTAAGTTCAGATCTTTCAACTTTCTGCATCATAAAAACAAATAAAGCTCGAAAATAAAAGTATTAACATCAAGCGACGAAAAATAAAAGTAAGAATCGAAAAAATGTTTTAAATTTCAAAATGAAACGAAAAGTTTGATATGTAGATTGAATCACGACGTTAATTCTTTAAGTTTTACAGCAAGTTAGGCCTATCTTCGTAAACAGCTGATACGATGCGAGGACACCTTAGTTTCCTCGTCCATCGGAGACCGAGCGTTGTTCCGGCCAATATATATCATCGACGGCCCGTCCACACACATCTACACTGAGACGGCTTGAGTTTGTCCTTCGTTCAGCGAAACAAAAAAAAAGAATAAATCAGTCAGCTGCGAACGCACTGCAAACATCACCTTCTTGCTTCTGAGAAAAATGTGTCAGTTTATAGAAAAACACTTATCTTGTTCATACAGCTTATAATAGTAACATTGATGGCATTTACTTGTAGTTTTTTTCTATCTTTCTAGACGAACATCACTGAAACGTATGAAAAATTACGAATACAAGTTCCACCTTTGCGAAAGTCACTTGAGGAAAGTTAATGTTCCACTTAGTTTTCTTGGCATTACGGCCTATGAAAAGAAATCATGTCGGATATTCGGAACAAAGTATCGAAACTAACACTGTACATTCGTACTTTATGACTGTTTTTCCCGCATTTTTGGGACCGACCCGACGCGTGGTTAACACTTCGAACGTCAAACTGGTTCTGGTGTTGGCGCGTGGTGAACACTATGTTAAATCATACACCTATCCCACAATGCATCGCGATTCACTGATACACGACGTCCATAGGGTTCATATTAGGTGTTAATTAATATGTAAAACCATCGTTCAGAGCACTTAAGACAAAGGTTTTCGGTTTGCGTAAGAGCGCGACAGACACACAAAGCGAACTGCGATGTGGCCGAGTCAAACACTGATTTTGAGGCGTTAGTCTCATTGTCCACCTGAAATATAGGGAAAATCCCGTAGGCGGTCGCACTGACATAAGTATTAACAATGATAAGGAAACTTCGGCGCACTTTTACAAAGAAATAAAAAATAAAAAATAAAGCGATTACACAACTTATACACAATCCAGGTGCAATCACTAAGACGTTAAATTAAACCATTTGAATATGAAATCAGAATGATTTCAACAAAGAGATATACTTTCCTTTCTTATTTTTTATTGTTACTATAGCTATAATTATTACTATTTGTATTATTTGTAACTGTACGGTTACAGCCTGCTTCATTTTGAAAAGAATAAGGCATGAACCATCATCCTCGGATGAATAGCGCTGATGCTATAGTAATTTAACTAAAAGTCTAAAAATCCCTTTAAATTAAGCGTTACAAAGCGCTAAGAGGTGCTTCGCCTCTGCTGAAAAATTGGCCACTTAAGAGGTTAATATTTATTTGTAGCTTCTCACAATTCCAAGTCTTTATTTCCCTTAGTAACTTCTACATAACTCATTTTCAAATTCATCTTTAACTGTTTGTCTTCTTCTACCACTGCCACATTATATCCACGAAATTTTGGGGTGATATGGAACACGGACCCCTACATTATTATGTCGAATAATATTAATACTAAGTTTGGTGCTTCAACGTCTAATGTAATAGAAGCAATTAAAATAAAACGTTATAGAAAATATGTAGGCAACAGTGCCAAGTGGACTGTATGGGGGTTGCAGACACCCACATTATTTCCCTGTTGTGTCGAATAATGCTTATGCCAAATTTGGTGAAGTTAGGTCTAACGGGATTGAATAATTTTGAACAATTTAATTCTTACGAACACAAAATGGATTTTCAACAATGAACCACTGAACCAATTGAGGCAGTTCCGACAGCTCTGAGCTAGTCTAGCAAGTACCTTTCCAGCAGGACCTAAGGCGCCTCTCTACACCTTGTGGTTCCTGAGATTAAATTTCTGGACATAGTCAGAAGAACGAACAGACAGATAGACGGACGGACTGAACGGGATTTCTGTAGCTTTCCAATCAATGGACCTACAAGTTTGAAGAGAGTGAATTTCTTTTTAGGGTCGCTCTAAATGAGTGAAAAGAATGATAATTTTAAATTTGGGTAGATGTACAGCGGCCATTTTGGATTTTGGCCGCATTTTGGTAAAGCTACCTTACTAGAATTGGCAACAACTTGCTTCGACCTCCATAGGTCCTACTCTAACTTCCTGCAAAGTTCCGTTTTGCCTGATGAGGTGAGAACAAAACACTCAAATTTTCGTCTTGGCTGATGGACTAATACGCACTATGCTGAATCCACACTAAAGCCTTCTTTCCATGTACGTGCTAGATGCGTTTTTCATTTGTGAATTGGCCGAGTAGCCAATAGAAATGCGTGTTGAAGTATTTCTGTTGGATATTCAGCCAAATCTCAAGCGAAGTATGAGGCAAGCATGTACATGAAACACTGACCTAAGCTAAATTTTTGTGCAGAAAAGTATTGACAAGGGCTGTCTCTCAAAGCCGTGACATTCCTCGGTCGTTATCTTACTACTCGGAAGTTTGAAGGATGAACGCAAGAGAAAGAAAATAATGCGCAATATTCGCTTTTTCAGGGAAGCAATGACGGGGATTTTCCCTGCTGTCCGAGGACTTTAAATCCAGTTCTTGATTCATAATACCATCCCAACCAAGATCAAATCGTTGATTTTCTACCGAAACAGGTAATAGGTGAAACTTTACTAGTAACCACTAGTTTCAGGGTCCTTCTTCATATTTTTTTAAAAAATATATGAATACTGTATGTAAGAATTATTAAGTACTAAACAAATTATTATATATGTTGGGAAAGTGCACTACAATGGGTTTAAATACCAAACATATCTAAAAAAAAAAGCAGACATTTTTGGATCATGCCGTCTAAATCAAGTTCCAATTTATTGTTATCGCCGTTCACATTGTTGTCAGATAATGATAACTAAAATTATGTTCATTACTTTTTTGGAATGAACCTCCAAATTCTATGTTAATAAATGTCAAAATGGCCTAATATTGTTAAACATAGTTATGAACAGTGTCATTTTACGTGTTGATTAATCATGTGTTTGTATTTCTTTCCAAGCACATCGAAGCAAAATCTTCAAACAATACTTGAAATTAAAATGTGAATTATATAAATAATACGCCAAAATTTACAAAATAACCTACGACATCGGAAAATTTTCATGCTGTGTGAATACATATTTAGAGCTGGTTGAATATATAATAATGTTTCGATTATCTGGTACTATTGCAAATTGTACTAGTAGTATTGTAAATTGATTGAGACAGCCAATGACTTCTACTGAACTGACTGCTGACATTGGAAATTTCATGAATATTTTAATACAGACAGCGGAGAGAACACTTAATCTCGTTTGTCCACTTCCAGTTTAAACCAATATGGACAACATTTTCTGTTCTAATTTTGACGCTTGATACCGGTGTGAGGCCCATTTTTATTTATGTCTCAATGTTTTGCAAAAGAGTAGAAATTATTTGCAGTATTTTCTATTATATGAAGGTACTGTATATTATTATATAAACAATCCAAGAATTAAGACATAAATAAAAAAAACGTCTGTATCAAGCGTATAAAACTGAGTTGAAACCGAAAATTTGATCTACGTAAGATTAAACTGGAAGTGGACAAATGAGTTTAAATATTTCCTCTGGCGTCTATCTTTCGACACTAAGCAGTCACTCCAGTATCGTTACGTAGAGCTAAATAGAGACAGCGTATATCTATCGTTTCTACTTTTAAGATTATTTTTCTGTGTTTAAACGTACTGTAGTGCATTGTGCCAATAAATATACCAATGTGTGCAGTAAGTAATGGCGCGAATATATTTCATTTTTCTCGGTTTCTCTTTTCAAAGTTCGGAGTAACCGAGAAAGGACAGAAGATTTCGCCGTGCTGAAACAGTCCTCACCAACATGTGCACGCACAGAAATTTGGCTTATTGTGAGCTCACCATTATAAAAAACTAAAAACAAATATAAAATAATAGTTTGTTAGGTAGACTATTTTCTTGCAAAAATAATTAAAATATTAGTTACACTTAAAACATCATGCTTCTAGAAGCACTCCTCCTGGCCAGAGAAGAAGAAAGTAGTGGCCAGGCTCTCTGTTTAGGTACCATATCTGGATTTACCTTGTGAAACTGGGGAAGGGGGTTCTGTGAAGAAAAAAAACATAAGTGTAGCCAACAGCGGGTATAGTTTGTAAATCACATCATTTCTAGATTCCGTCCTTAGAAGCTACGCTTAGAAAAATTATCAGTCAGAAAGAGTTAATAAGTCGTTTAGACATAAAACAAGAGAAAAGTTTCAATTGTGAAACTTTATCGTTTTAGATCTACAATTATAGGTACAAAATTTGCTCCGGAAATTATTAATTGCAACCCCACTGAAACAATTTTGTTTAAAATAATGTTCGCAATTAAAATAGTATTTAAATATTGTTAACAATTTACGCAACCTGAAGATTTATATAATTATCTATAGAGGGAGAAATCTTCAATGGCAACTTCCACAATTTTAATTAGCAAAACATCGCACATTAGCATAACTTGAATGTTACATATAATTTCTACATCATGTAACATCCGTGAAATGCATATCGTTCAAACGGTTCTCATTGTGTTAAAGCTTCAATAGCTTTCGCGCTTTCTTTTTCTACTTGTCGCACCTTCGCGAGAAAAAAGACACAAGTCAAAAATTTGCTTTTTTTTCTGTTTTTTAGTCGAGAAATAGTGAAAATATCTCTACTTTTATCGGTAAAAGTTTCACAAGTATGACTTTTGTCGTTTTCCCGTTAGGCACGCTACGTTTATCTATCAGGAAAACTGTCACTTGTCAGTTGTTTCAAAGCCACTGTGGAATAAAGAACAACAAGTTCCTCAGAAAAGTGACATAATTGGAGTTGTGACGGTTTTGAAGAGAACTCTGTGTACTCAGATGTGTACTTACTTGTCAAGAATATTGGCATATTTTGTTTTGTGACGTTTATCGTGATAAAAAAAAACATCATTGTTGTGCTTGTGTTACACATTAACTAAAGTTTTTTCGATTTGTGTCTCAAAAGTATCAGACGTATCGCTTCTTTATTAGTGACTTCACTCTCTTGTAATTACTTTACGTCATGGCTTCTCGTAATGAGTTGATTTTAAGACTGGCCAAACAGGTACAGAAACAGTCCACAAATAGCTCTATTGGTTCCCATAATGAAGATAATAATATGTTGTGGTCTGTATAGTAACATACGCACCAGTAGAAGACAAAGTTGGAGCAACTGCACTACCGTGTACTCACGCAGCAACAATTTCAACTGTAAGTAGATTGTGTACGTCCACGGCTGAAGATTTGACTGATGAAAAACCCTGCTCGTCATCAAATAGAGGTAGTACACAAGAAAATACTGTATGCGATATGGATGTCAGTGATTGTACCAATGAAGATTTTGATGATTCTGATGTTGACCCAAACTACTCTGCTTCAGAATGTGAAAGTAGCAGTACCGATACAAACTGTTCAGTGAGCAAAGAGACTTGTTTCTCGCAGCGGAAGAATGTGCAACCAAGAAAAGAATGCTGCATTGTACATAACGGTGAAAGTGGTGGCATTGTTACTAGTGACAACCAAATAGCAACAGATACTCAGCTCTCTGAAATTGTTGAAGGCAGTACGAAAAGGGGCAAGAGACGCTCATCAGCACCAGATAAATGGTTAAAGAATGTAGCAAAGTCTTTTCGGAACAAAGGACAAGCTTATATTTCTTCCTCGAAAACAAAAAAGCAATTTCCGGAAAAGGAAGACAAACCACCGTGTGGTGCAAAATGCAGATTAAAATGCTCCACAAAAATTAGTTTACAGACAAGACAAGACATTTTTACAAAATACTGGGAATTAGGTGATGTTGTGAGACAGCGTGACTTCATTGCTCCTAATATGCGGTGCACAACCTCGTTATCGATACGCAACCCAAGACAGTAAGAGACATCTCAATAATGCCTTCTATTTTGAAATAGAAGGTCAATCGATTAGAGTGTGCAAACAGTTTTTTAAATCTACCCTCGATATCAGTGACAGGCCAATTAGAACTGTAATTGAGAAGAAGGAAAGCAAAGGAGGATTCGTAGCAGAAGATCGCCGTGGGAAGCACAAAAATCATAAGACTATGGAACACAACATCTAGGAAGACATTCGTAGACATATTGAGTCCATACCTAAAATAGAAAGCCATTATTTGAGGTCAAAAACAACTCGCCAGTTTATTGATGGCGGTAAAACTGTTGTTGGCTTACACCGCGATTATGTCAATGACTGTAAAAATCCTTCTGATGGAGATGCGCGCTCATATGGAAATTACGTAATGTATCACCGGATTCTTACCGAAGATTATAATATTTTATTCTTTAACCCAAAAAAAGACCAGTGTGACCTGTGTGATGCAATTAAAACCGCTGACAACTCAGAGAAAGGTGAACTAAGGAGCCCTTATGAATCTCATATTATTGAAAAAGACTTATCTCGGGTTGAGAAAGCAACTGATAAAGAGAAAGTGACTGATAATTTTATTGTCGCGTGCTATGATCTACAAGCTGTTCTACCATGTCCAAAGGGTAATGTCTCTCTTTTCTATTACAAATCAAAACTCAACACCTTTAACTTCACCATTGCTGAATTAAATAAGGATGCAGTTTGTTGTTATGACTGGCATGAGGGAGAAGCCAATAGGGGTAATTCTGAAATTGGATCGTGTGTGTTGAAGTTTATCGAGGAAAAGACAAAGAACAAAGAGAACAACTTTGAGTTCATATTTTACTCAGACAATTGCTGCGGACAACAGAAAAACAAGTTCATATCAGCTTATGTGTACTCAAGTATCCTGTCAAGTCTATCACTCATAAGTTTCTTATTAAGGGCCACAGTCAAAATAAAGTAGACAATGTCCATTCAGTCATAGAGAAGCAAATTAAGAGAGCATTGAAATCAGGACCAATATTTCATCCAGATCATTACGTTTCACTCATTCGAACTGCAAAGAAGAAGGGAAATCCGTACAAAGTATGTGAATTAAGTCACGCTGACTTTATGGATTTGAAACATTTAAGCTGACAGATTGGAACCAATTTCCAGAAAAACACTGAGAATGAAGATGTGAAAATGAGTGATTTGAAAATAATTTGTGTCGAGAAGAATAACACTTTTGTAATGAAATACAAAACAACTTATGATGAAAGTGAGCCGTACCGGATGATTGCTGTACGAAAATCGCCTCAGTCAACAAGGAACATGATGTCATCCCCTCTCGACAGATGCTCAAACATCTATCTCAAGCCATTATATAAGCAACGGCTTCAAATACCTGAAAAGAAGAAGGCTGACTTGTTAGAATTAGTCAAGAGGAAGATCATTCCTAGTTACTATGCTCAATTTTACAACAGTTTGTAGTCAAGAACACTAATCTCCTCGGCAAAGAATTAATCTCAATTCAATCCAAACGTTTTGTAATAGAGTGAATTCTGTGTTCTTTTACTTAAAATGAGACAAATGCTTTTTTTTCTGGAAACACAAATACACTTGTGTTAAGTTTTAAGACTAAAAATAAAGACAGTTCTTGTAGCGAACGAGACACTTAAATTTCAGTATTCATTTTTTTACGACGTTGTAGCGTAATTTTATCACTTTTTCTATTCTGCAATTTGTTACAAAGTGCATGCTTATGTTCAGTATTGAGTATTACATAATAAACTAGCAAGCTGAGGAAATTATTAATTTTAATTGTCCTTTCATTTTCAAATATGGCATCTCTCAAATTACTGAACAGTCGATAAATTGTTCAAGAGAAATGACACAACTCTAAATAGTATTTTTTATGATTTAATTACACAATTTAGGAAACACACAAATAAAGCAATGTTGTCTCTACAGATATTCTAAAGTAATATAAAAAGTTAAAAAATCACGCTTCTACTATAATTTTTGTGTGGTAGTACAAAGCATTACTCATTTTGAAAACTTACTTTTTGCTCTCCTGTAAAATTACACTTTTCCGATTTGTGTCACTTTTCTTGCGAAGGTGCGTTGTGTACGCGTGTAAGTCGTAGAATTACAACATATATACATAAAATATTACCACTTATTAAATTTATATTGGTGTAGTTAAAATCTCCTTCCTCTGGGTAAGCTATGGTGGTTCGTTGCAGAAAATTGATCTGTTAGACTCGGACCGAGGGAGCAGTACTATAGCCTATATCTATATATGACATTTAGAACGTTACACTTCAAATTTACTAAGCCTACGTTTTTCAGTATTTAGGGACACAAAATTCGGATCGACACTAGCGAGGCTACATGGATTCGAATCCCTCTGACTGAAGCCATCCTGGTTGAGGTTTCCTAAGCTTTTCTTTTGTTTCGCTAGGAGAATGCCTCCTAGTTTCAAGACAAAGGACCTGGCCACTACCTTCTTACCTACACCCAAGAGGCAGGGATTCTGCCAATTCTACGAATCGGTTGGCGTTAAGTTCCAAATTCTCAAATGCCTCCCACTGACTCAAGAATTTTACTGTTAAAAAACGATAGAAAGCCTGCAAAATTCTATTTACATCCCTAATTTTGACTCTACACTCCACAAACTGAAAATGGTGGCAGAATCCCTATCAGCCGAGGAACGTAACTTCTCCGACCTGACACAGGCACTCGAAAAAAAAAGAAGGAAATGGAAGTACAATAGAATTAGAATATTATTTTCATAAATTTATTAATACGTGTACAAATTAATTTTAATATTCTCAACAATAATCCACAGAACAATCGAATTAATGAAACAATATCAATCCATTGTTTCCTATTACTAAACAATAAGACATATTTCTAAGATACAGGAATTTTCCGGCCAATTTACGTTTAAGAACTGTTTTATTTATTAAGTTATTCAGTGCCCAAGAATATAATGTTGTAAGATTTGAATGCAGCAAGATCTACAGGACTTCTATCAAAGTGAGCCGTGGAGAAATAAGGAGTGGCCCGCATAATTTGCAGTTCAAGATAAGTAGATTTTACTTAGATTAGAAAATTATTTATTATTCTCTCCTCGCCCTATCTTTATTCCGACATCAGCCATGCCCATAATTCCCTGAAGGCCAAAAATAACATTCAAATTCTATTGAATAAGTACGTGGACTGCCAATTAGAAAATGTTCCCACATGACTAGTTTCTGTTAAAGAAGAAATGAGTATCTTACCTGAAAACAATGAAAACAGCATTATTTCATGCAATCCATTTACGTAGTGGACATACAGTATATTCTCAACCTTCTGGGCTAGACGCCACTTCACCTGTTTCCCTCTAAACACATAGCAGTCTAAGCAAGTACTTGACAATCAACACTACTCTATTCAAGTGGATTATCTGCTCTGTCATAGAATGTAGTCCGATCCAAAACTACATTCTTATTAGATGAAATTATTTTTAGGTTAAAAAACATATATATATTTGCTAAGGGCTTACTTTGTCTCCACGAGACAGATTATGTCATTAACAGCTCTTTATAGAGCTTACTGACACGTTCTTTTACACCATACAAGTTTTCTATCTAGGATCATAGCTATGGAATTACACTCTTCTGTAGGCATCTTTCGCCGATAGGCATCTTCCCTCAAATTACTCTATTAATTGCATTAGAATAGCCTTTATCAACGTTTTTAAATCTAAGAACCAATACTATGTCTGAAACAATTCTGTGGGCCACTAAGTAATTGTAGGATTAATTTAAAAACAAACATAATTATATGGGTTTTATTGACAATCGGGACATACTATGCTTTTAATAACAATTAATCTTAGGGCATTTTGAATACCCACGAAAACACAGTAAAATACAGTAGAGATATTCAAGTGAATCACCATTGAACAGACATTTACTCACTTTCAAAATTCCATGTGTTTTGTTTCGATATTTTTAATTTAATTAGTTAGAATTACAGTTTTAAGTCTGACTGCAGACCATCTGTCCCATGTTCGCGGACCACAGGATGCATAGAAACACTGCATTAGAAACTGTTTAACTTAGGAACAAAAACATTAATGCATCACTCACGTATGTGTGGACTTACAAGAAAGTATCCTCATTTTATAATATATTCGTAATATAAACCGGACTATATATGAATTTAACATTTGTAGTAGACTGATATAGAATTCTTGAATTCTTTTTATGGCTTTTAGATATCTTAAAGCTCAGGCCGGGAGAGGAGAGGGGGAAAGGATTCGGGAAGGTGTCGTCCAGGGCATATGTTTGAAGGTACTATCCCTGCATTTGCCTGGTGTGACTGTGGAAAAACCTTTTTAAAAATCTCAGTCAGAATGTTCGGCTGCTGGGATAGAGTCCACGAACTCCCGAATGCTACGCCAACGCTCTACCACTGAACTAGCAAGAACTGGTTCTTATATACAAGACAATGCTTTAGAAAAGTTAGACAAAAATTAAGGTAGTTCTAATTGCTTATAATATCCATATATTTAGAACTCTACTGCACATAAACTGATAAATTGCACATCCTTCCAAGTGTTTACTTAAAGTCACTGAACCTTACCGCACGCCTTAAAAACAAAACACGTTCTAAACAGACTTCAAACGCTTTCCTTCAGTGTATGTTTCAAAACATGTGTATAATATAGATTGTGCGGAAACTTTGAAACTTGTACCACCAGTTGGTAATAGAAAATTAGAAAAAAAATAATATTAGCAAGTTGCTCGCTCACATTAATGTGTAACTAAATACTGTACATTATTTCATTTTTTGGTTATTTATTACACACCTAAAACCCTAAGGAAAACGACTTGAAAAACTTCATAAGTCGTTGCACGAAAATAATAATAATAATGATTAGAGAGCGGATTTTAAGGTGCAGCACCTTTTCTAAAAATGTAGCTTATAAACAACCAAAGTTCAAAATATGTATTTCCGGGCATAAAACGAACTGAAATAAACGCACTGTGTTGCACCTTTTCCGTGAATATTGCACCTTTTTTGCTAGATTAATAAAATTTCCCCTTTTTTTACTTCTTTTAACCTTCAGCACCTTTATTGTCCCTTTTTTCTCTCTTTTTTTTAAAAAAAATGTACAGAACAATACATTTTATTTTCAGTCTGGTTTACACATAATTATTCCATTAATTTAGACGCAATCTTAGGCGACACAATGGCAACAATAACGGCGCAAACAGTCAATAAATATTGTTCTCAATATACGACAAAGAGCTATAATTTCCTTTCGTCTTCCAAAACTCCGCGATAGAAGAAAAAAAAGGCTCTTTATTCCTAGTACCATTGTTGCGCATGCCGTCGAGGTTTCGTGTAGAAAGAATGTTCTGAAAAAGAAATCGAGCTCTTCATTCGCACTTTGGAGTTTGAAGTTTTTGCCTTTGCTTGGTTCTGTAACAATCTGAACCAGAACTTATTCTTCTCAATAAAAGCATAGCATGCCAAAGATAAAGAAGGAAAAGTTGCGTAAACTTGCAGCAGTTGTACAGATTTATGAGATTAAATAAAACAATTTTTGCAATTAAGGTAAAAATGGGTTGGAGGGAAGCAAACCAGATCCCAATTCTTTTTGGCTTGATTCTTATAGTATGTGACAAGACAAACACGACGGTACCAAAATTTCTGAAATTGTACCGAGGGAACATGGGTAATTTTGCAGTGGAAGTTCAGAAATCGAGGAGAGGCCATGATTTTAACAATATTTGCTGGTTTTGAATAAAGAATGTTCATGTAACTCTATACTATAGCACTTAAAAAGATACCCTTCTTTGCACCTATTTGAATGATTTATCAGCACCTTTTAATCCCTTTTTCCTACCACATTTTTGCACCTTAAAATCCGTTTCCTAATAATGATAATAAAAATAGGAAAAGGCTTCGTACCTTTCTTCATGAAAATATAAACACTCACGCTGATGTGAAGTTATAAAGAAATATGTATCCTAGATTTCAAATGCTTTTTTGAAAATGTTACTTGACAGGGATATAAATAAAATGCTTTAGGAATGTTGAATATAAATTGGGCATTTGTAGCAGATAATTTCCTTTCCAGATAGTTACATTGAAATTAACTGAAGAAATATCAAAATATACAAGACTTTCAAAGTGGAAGAGTAAACATCAAACTGTTAGTCACATGTTCTTCACAAGATTTCTCTTTTTATGTATGCTATGCTTATAACTCAATTTGCACACGAATTGAGGAATTGTTCCCGACAGGGCATGAGAAAAACGTTTTAAAAAATCGCTACGTTTTAGAGATTAGGTTCTTGAAACTATCTTCAAAATTACTTACTACTGCAGTAAATTTACTAAACTACAACGAAACTTACTTACAGTAAATTTTGGAAATAAATATTAATACATTTCTTACATAAATTTTTACCTAAACTCATTATTGTGTTTGCTAACTTTAAATCATTCATGTAAAACCCTGAGGCACACAGCTTATAAAACTTTACTAGACTTTGCATGGAAAATGATGACATTTACTGAGCTATAGGAAAGGCATTTAAGCACTTTGCACTGGGTACACCTTGCTGCACCCTGTCTTTCAAAATTAGCTATAATTTTGCAATAAATTAGTTACATGAAAATATGCTTTTAGCAACATTAAGGTTATCGTAGTCTCACATTCGTTTAAATTTCCAAAAAGTAATTTTCTTAATTTTTAAAGTGTTCAAAACTAGGTAACAGACGAATTCTAATATGGAAATATATTCTGCAATTTTTTTAAACGTGTAATGTAAACATCAAAGAGCTACTCACAATAATTGAGAATATGTTTCAGTATACGTTCAATTAATTTATAGTATATTTCGAACTCAACTGCAAAAATTAAATAAATATTTTAATGAGTTTACCAAACTGCACTTCTTTCGAATAAACGACGTTTGAATAAAAATTGATTGCAAGAGTTTTCCTTGTGTGTTACTTTAGGAATGCTACAAGACAGGTTCTGTATCTTATTGATTTAATCTTGGAAACTAGCTTTGAATTAGCACAGAAAGTTAAGAAGTTGGGCATCCTATTTATAGCAAGTTAAGAATTTCAATAGTAGCAGATTGATCATGTTAATCTACATACTTTATTTTGTTTGCTAATTCGAAATGATGCGTCCTAGACTCTTAATATGTGAAAAGGTTAGTTTTATAAGAAAGAGTGATCAATTACCTAATATGTTAAGGTAGTATAGTATAATTCCACATTCGCAATCGTAGCAAAATACAGTGTTTCCTAAAGCGTGCTAAGTGATTTCTCATGTCGACAGCTTACATATTAGATTAAAGGAACACATCCGTAAACAATTCCAACACAATACCTTTAATAAAGTTACTAATAAAAGATCTCGTAGAATACAAACTAATAAGAAGGTAACGAGCGCTTATTACATCTTCAAGCATTTGAACCTTAAATCAGAGTACACTTTAAAAAGTCCGCTACAAAAGTACCACTAAACAAAGACCTAGAATAACCAAGTACGCCATTAACTTATGTACGAGTTGCCTGAAGCAACTTGATTACGTCATGCTGACAATGCAGTAATTAGGATTGCTCGATTCCGATCCTAATTCAATGTTTTCCACATATCAACCCTGAGACATACGAGTTGGTAAAATTACTATATGTTACATCGCAATTGAAAAGCAACATTTCGAGGGATATAGAAAAAGGCTCTGCACGATTTGTTTCACGCATTTCGAATAAATATTGTGCGTATCTTAAGAAAATTGCATGGAAACCTTTGTATCTAATATACTATATTTCCACGAGATCACCTATGAATTAGTACAAGAAGTTTTGAAAATTGTTTTACTTCTAACCTCTACACGAACTGAAAATTTGCTGTAGGCAGGGCATAAAGAAATATTTTCAAAATGTAACTTCAATCTGGCAACTTTATTGTTCGCCTTCCAAATAAAAGTCGTTTAATTTGAAAGATATTTCAACTTACTTTTTAAGTATGATTAAGACACGTTCGAAACATGTTTATCTTACAGATTGTTATTATACAAACTAACATCGAATTAGTACCTCAAGTTTTGAAACCTGTATCTCCAGTAAGTAGTAGAAAATTATATAAATCAGTATCACTTTGTTGTGTTCACTAACTTTAAATCTTTCATCTAAAACCCTCATTTACACGACTTGTAAAACTGTACCAGACTGCATTAAAAGTGAAAACTATTATTTAGAAATGTAAACTAAAAGAAGGTAGAAGCAGCCGCATGCATTGCCTTGAGCTGTCTCGTGAAAAAACATTAGGGCTCAAGTTACCGTTTTTGGGTAATATGGAACAAAAACGGCAGTAAAATATAATACTATAAAACCTGAAATAATAAACCCCTTGCTCCAAAATCAAGAATCTATTACAATTCTTCTGTTTCATATATTTGTCCAGAACAGACACAAAGTTGTAAACTACCAACAATTCCTTCAAAATATTCAGTATATCAAATATGAGTGTGAGATTCCAACCCACGCAAATATTAGTTTGATTTCAAATAATAATCAACTATATTATCCAAATGGCATTTGGAAACAAGCCATACAAATCCAATATTATATATATATCATAAAATAAACTAATCAGAAAGTTCCAATCAGGAAACAAATCACAAAGTTAAATTATTTTCAACAATTGGTCAGAGGCAATAGGTTAAACCACTTTATATTTCAGTGTTACTTATTTTGAACCAACACAATATTGACATTAATTTTGTAAGAAAATAACTTTCCAAAGGAAAAAATATCCAAAACCTGAGAAACCAGAAGGTCGTCCAATAATTAATTTATTTCAATTCAATCCCCAATAACCATCAATTTAATGTTGAAGTTCAGCATTAATGAAATGTATCTCTAGAGAGGGAGGATTTATAGAAATCTGAAAAATTCCAATTCGCCAAACAATCTCAGTTTCTCACTCTTTTAAGCCTCCGCCCCCTCCCCCCAAAAAGCACGATTTTATTTATGCCAACAAATTCCTTTAATTCCACTTCCAGGAGTATCGAAAATGAATTTAATAAAATCCAAAATTTCAAAACTTAATTAATTTTCAAATTCTGGCTTTTAAGAATTGCAATTTAACTATTACAAACTCACCTTAATTATTAGCAAAATATAAATCACAATTTACATTCACATCAAGTTTTAAATTTAATATTTCGAACTTTAACCCAGGTCACGAAATTCCAGACCAGCTATTGATAAAAATCCAAAATGAATCCAATCCCTCAAAATCAATCTGTATTTAACCACAATACACTTTCGAAACATTCAATTACAAAAGCCACACCGTAACAAAACAATTCAGCTCCAATCCAGACTAAATTACAAAAAAAAATACTGGTTCTGAACAAACTCAACTCGTCAAGCCCGTCTTCGCTCACTCAACATATAGTCAATGCCTCAAAACAACCACAACACTCAATGAACTCCGATGATTCACAACAATCCATCTATAAACCAAAATAAAAAACATCAAACGTGTCTTCACTCTCTCCACATACCTTCCCCAACACAACAGTCAAATTCACAAATACCAAAAGCCAATTTCAACTCCACAATATGGCCAATGGAAAGTTTCACAAATTAAACCAAAGAAACGGGCTCACAACCTGTTTTCATACCCTCAACATACTGACATACTACACATGAAGCAACTCACACGGCACCAAAAACCTTACTCATGCAACATTCACAAATTATTTCCAACACTGATATTTGATCAAACGATACCTCCTTTAAGACCGACCCGAAAATGAAGTTGACCTTGCTCTGCACTCTCGACATACCCCATCCGATGAGATATCACAAGAATCAGACTAACAAATTGATCCAACAACGTTCTCAACACAACACTGTACAAAATACCCAATTGCAATTCAACACTGACTGCCAACCACAAAACGTCGAAGAAAAACAAATCCCATCTAACTTGACTTCAGTCAAACTAATACAGTGGAGCACAGCTTCCTCACCACGACCAATGAACAGAAAACACACCCATACATCAAATCAAGGTTGTCTATACACTAACACTGGAATTCAAATCTAGCTCCCTTATCGCTTGCTCGACATACTTCAAATAAAAGTAAAAAGAATATCACCTGTATCAAACAACCCTATAGAAGCAAATCACGAGATCATTAGGACAAAAGTACTCAATTACAGAATCACCATCAATGCTGGAAAAGTCAAACACAACTTTAGCAGTTTACCAATTTCGCTCTTTGTAAAATCTATCCTGACCTAAACCAATTCTCGCCCCACTAACTGCAGCATATTCTAGACCTACTCAAATAAATTACCATCAATACCTTTACACAGTTACTCGAACACCAATCCATTCAATATTACTTGTACGGGGCGCAGTTGACGTAACCTGACTTTATCAACTATCCTTTCCAAATCACTGTAAATTGGCACCGCATTTACTGCAAGAACGGCTTATGGGACAAAACATGGGTTAGCTACTGTTTCGATACTGTCCAAAATAGAATTATTGCCTTTCTCGGTTTAACAAAACTCAAATTTAATGACGTCACTACCTGAGGAAACTCAACATCGGAAATAAAAAAAAACTTCCTACTTCCGAGTTACAACTTTAAGTATTTAAACAGGTACTTATTTAAACGACTCCGAGTTTAGTTATTAAGTATTTTCCAACCGCCAATTTAATACCTCGACAAAATATTTTAAAAGTCAAGCACTTGGAACGCTGCAAAGCAAAGTTTTAAAATAGTATTTTGACACTTATTTCGTTTCTTAAAAGTTAGTCCAGTTTATATTAGTTACGTTTATGTTAAATATCATGTTTCTAGGTTAGACTTGCTTTAGAAATTCTTCTCTCCAAAATGTTATTTACATTTCGTAACATTCATCATCGCATACCTTCCTTTCAATCTTCTTCGTTCCGAGAACCACTAAATATTTGTAATAATTTTAAAGCAATCTTCAGGAGAACTTTCTCGTTTCTCTATATTCTCAAAAGAAAAAAAACGTTGAATTTAACCGCTAATTTCAAGCGATTATAAATCTATTGTTCCCTAGTTCATATCACGTCCATAACAACCTTGGTTCTGAGGGGAAAAATTTAGAAAGTTTACAAATTAGGAGCTTCAACCATTAATATTAATTGTGATATTCTTGTTACAACGTACAATATTAATATGAAATGGCGATTGTAAGCAAACATCATGACTAACGCTGTGAAAGATCTACACATTACTACTAATACATTATTTATTTTTTTGATTGAGGCTAAAACACAATGCCAATTAAGCTTAGTATTTGCCCCGAAAAAAAGTGATTCTGAAGAAGCCAATAAAACTGATATGAGATTTATTTTCAAGTTTCAAATCATTATCATAGATAAAGTAAGTATGATTGAAGAGCTCACAAGAAATTAATAGCTAAGCTTTATAGCATTGCAGTTGTTTTTTAATAAAAAGGCCTTTCAAGAGAAACTGAAATAATATATTTGTTAGATTTGATGTAGTTAATGAACAGAGTAGAACTAGGAAAGAAATCAGTAGTGACTGAACTACAAACAATCCTGCCATCTGTAAATTAACGTAAAATCATCACATATAATAATACATTGGGTGTTTCAGAAACTGAGAAAGGGTAAGTTTGTCGGAATTAGGTGTTAACTGTTACAACTATTTCCAAAATTCTTGTGAACATTATTAAAGACACATTTGTTATTCCTGTACCTGAGAGGTGAGCTATCCTTACATCCACGTTTAGTAAGATAATGGTTTATGTACTATCCTTGCAAGAAATATGAACTGTTTCACATGCGTCCTATTTAGTGAAACACATAAAGGCCGAACGCATTGTCAATATAGATTATCTGATTGGAAGAATGCCTCACAACGAATGAAATTACACAAGGACAGTGTAGCCCATCGGACATGCCTGCAGACACTGATTAGTAGACGACACGCACACGGTACAATCAACAGCTCCTTGAAAAGTATGTTCAAAGAACAGAAATACTGAATCAAAATTTTGCAAGGAGTAATGTCAGTAATCAAATTTCCTGCCAACACATGAAATAGCTTCTCGCGGTGAAAGAAAACTCAACGCAATCGCAACTAGTTAGAAATCAATATCTCACGAAGTATTGGAAGCGCTTTAATCCACTAACGGATAAAGACAGAAAATTATCCAAATAATCTAAGAAGAACACGCCTCTCACTCTGACGAAAACAAAGATAACACATTCCCTAATTGCCTACAAACCATCATTATAACACAAATCCCATTCAAGTCACGTCAACGCCATCCTTCTGAACGTCTTATCATGAGCTTATCTACAGGTTAGCATAGATCACTGTTTTCCAGAACAGCAACTTACTGCACTTAACACCACCGATGAAATCATCCAATGCTATCACCCGCTAATGCAATACCGTTCCTAGGATCGATCATATAACATACTACCATCTCAGGGAAGCACCTATCAATTATCTGAGTTTACCACCAGAATGGAAAACCTCTAAAACACTAATGTTTCCCAAACCTCACAAAGCATCACATGAAATCTCTTTTGCCGCCCTATACAATTAAAATATACTTTAAGTAAAACCCTAATGAAAATATTGGTTGAACGACTCCGCACTCACTTAAATTATTACAACCTTCTTCCCACCCATAGAGCTGGTATATGTCCATTACAACCTTCTTCCCACGCATAGAGCTGGTGTGTGTCCATCATACTGCACAGACGATCAACTTCGCAAACTTACAAATATGATCATTAACCATTAAAACACATCACCCCCCCTTCTGTTTAATCCTTTTCGATTTAGAGAAAGCTTTCTATCGTGCTTTGCACCATGCCCTCGTCTACAAACTCCAAATCTTCCGCCTTCCCGTCACATAGCTACGTTTTATTTTCTACTTCCTTACCAACCGTCTAGCCTGCATCAACATTAATTACATTTCCTCCAACCTCATCGTCTCTCATTAAATGTTCATTTCTATCTCAACTTCTATACCTTCTCTTTAACGCAAATTGTTCACTCCCACCACCCAACGTCCATCTTTGCCAGTCCGCTGATGATATTCCGTTCTATTCCCTCAGCCTACAATCCAACATATCAATCGCACGCTCACTGAGGCCTTCAACAAGTTCAACACATAGTGCAGTAAGAGGGGCTTCCTATAAATTCCGGCAAAACACAACCCATTTTCTTCACCCAACCTAAACAAAGATCACGAGTTAAAATATTTCTTAACCAATTCAGTATACAAGTCTCACATGAATTCGTCATGCCATCTAAACCAGTAGCATACTTAGGCAAAATCTTCGATCACCACTCACATAGAGACCTCATTTTTAGTAAACCAGTTCAGAAGCAATCGATCACTTAAATTCGTAACGTTTAACTGGAACAACCTGGGATTTAAAACCAATCTTTCATCAATAGGTCCCACGCCATGTTAGTTTAGTTCCAATTTTAAAGACCAGACGAGTGGATGTATGGGCTTTCCGTCGTCTGTACTTCCTAAGCCCTGTCTACGAGAGGTAGATATAAACACCAAATTTATGTAAACTTTCTGATAATATTTCGATTGATTTCGTCCATTCCGGAAAATTATATTAAATCTTAGTCAAGAAGAATTAAAACCGATACAAGTGCTATCAGGACTTTCAGCGACATTATTTCGGAATTTTCAAATCATTAAAATTTATTATTTTGTTTTGAGGTTATTTATCAAAATGTACAATATGTTCTAAATTTTAGTATGGGGCCGCTATTAACCGAATTCTTACATTACAAATACCAGATCGTTAGATTTCAATAGTCATATGCCTATTTTCGTCTCCAATTTCCAAATCCATTCGAAATTCCCGGTTAGCCATGTTTGACAGCTACCGCATATTTTC
>JAGDQP010026529.1:0-25837 GCA_022664845.1 Lepisma saccharinum
AAATCAAGGTTTGTTTTTCTGTTGTTTCTTCTCACCTACGCGTTCCTTCGCTGCGCTCTTAATTGTTTCACTTATTGCTTCCCACATCTTACTTACATCAATTTCATTATTATTATTATCATTATTATTATTCGAGTCGGCTAAGATTTCGAACCTATTTGAGAGTTCGAGTTTGTAATCTGCTTTTATGCTCGGATTATTTAATCGTTTCACTTCGAATTTAAGTTGTTTTGACCCCTTGCTTACTCTGTTCGCGATGCATAACTTTTCCCTTACCTTTGTGATCACTAATTGATGGTCGGTGTCACCTTCTGCTCCTCTGTACGACCTAACATCCTTTAGGATTGTGTGGCTTCGTCTGTGTACTAATACGTGATCGATCTGGTTGAGAGTTTTGCCGTCCGGAGATACCCATGTGTATGTCTTTGTGTTCAAAGTACGTGCTCTTTACCAGTAGGTTTTTCGAAATCGCGAAAGTTCTTTCTTCACTGTTGTTGGTCTTTTCGTAAAGGCTGTATTTGCCTATGGTAGGTCTATATTTTTCTTCCTTCCTTACCTATGCATTGAAATCACCCAACACAATTTTCGAATTATACTTCGGCATTCGGTCAAACAGCCTTTCTAGTTCATCGTAGAATATATCTTTGTCGTTATCAGTAGCCCTCTCGGTCGGAGCATAGACGTTTAATAAAACAGTGTTGCTCCATCGAGTACGTATCGTAACGTACGATAGTCTTTATTCTCTATAACGATAACGAACTCTATATTCTGAACCGCCTGAAGGAATCCTGTTCCGAAATCGTGAGACTGTTTTCCCCCGTAGTAGAAAGTGTACTTGTCCTGTCGGATGCTATCTTGACCCTCCCACCCAACTTCTTGTATCGCTAATATGTCTAGCTCGTACTTCTCGCTCTCGCGTACCGCCACCTGAAGAACGCCCGTTTTGTATAATGGTCGTACGTTCGACGTTTCTATTCTAAGGTCTTTCTTAATCCTGTTCTTGGAGCCCCCTGAAGCAGTCCCAGCCCGGAGATCCGAATGAGGGGTTAGTTTACCTCCGGAGTATTTAACCCTAGGAGAATCCATGAACCATCTGTTACTATTTGTTGACATGTTTTAGCGGTGTAGAGTTGTCAGCTCTACGACCTCGCAGTAAAGGTAGACATTCAAGATGTCGTCGTTTGTCCATCTCTGAGCCTTGCCGATGTCATTCATTTTCAGCCTCAGGGTGGTAATGGTGATGCTGCTTCCCCTCACCATGATATTTTTTTGTTCTGGGTTATCTTCTCCTAGCCTTTGTAGATACCTCTACTAACTGCAAGGCAGCAGTACTGGTTTTGGTCCGCCCCGGAATATTTCCGGTACCCACCATATCTGGTCGGCGTTCCCCTATCCTCCACCTGGGGAGGCGCCTGGTAGGAGACCAGTAACTCCAACCCGGCTCCAGTTCGGTACAGCAGGAAAAACAAATATCAGAAATGAAGAGAAATCATTCTGCTGGAGACATGAAAGTGATAATCATGCTATTACTTTGATTTCTACGAACCTTTCGGAGGTTTTTTTCTTTCACTTCACTGTCCATTAGGTATAATTAGGTGGTCGTTTTGAACCACGATAAAATCCATTATTTGTGCATTTTTCTTTTTTATTTCTCATTTTTGTAACCCTGCTCCCACCTTGTAAGTTTTTCACGCTGACATAGAATGTTTTAAAAGGTACGTCACAACATAATTACAAACACACAAAACAAAGTTCTTTAGTCAAAACCCATTGTTGAGCATTCGTATGCGACACAACTGCGGAAAAAGAACATTATGACGCATTTCAATGTGAAACACAGATTAAATCTACTGACAAATTTTATTGTTATGCGTAAGTGTCATCTTCCACTGTATAAGAAGAAAAGAAGCTAATTTGTTCACGTGCCTGTGTTTATACAAAAATAAATGTTTTGTATTGACTGCAGGAAACTCACACGAACAAAGGGAACTGCAAATTTTAACAACGCCAAGTAAGAACATCATAAATGTAACCAAGGATTATAAACCGAGTAAATTTGGGCTGATCTTAATAACTTTAATTCAACATGGACACAGAACATAATGTAGACCATTCTGTTCATTAATTTAAAGGCAAAAATCTTCCGATAACCTCTTGGGTCCCTACGTCGCCTCCAGGCGACATGAAATTCAATAGTCCTTCAGTCCCAGGAAAAAAAAGTTTTGCGAAATTTACTTTTTCTTTGTGAATTCTCATTACTACCTTCCTTGATGTAAAAAAATACATGTTTTGAATTTTTGGGTCACGTGGTTTATTCAGATTTGCATGTCTCCTGGAGGAGACATTGGGTCTCTAACGTATATATGTGTCTTGAATTCAATTCTAAATTGTACTTACATTTTTACTTAAAACTAGGGCTTTTTACGTCATTAACTATTGTAATGGATTATAGTGTGTAGAATACAGTTTAATTTAAGTTACATGAGTATATTTTAATGTATTTTACAGTAGAGATTATGATAAATCTTATTGTACATTTCCTTTCAGTTTGCATATTGGTGTTAAGTATTTAGACCTCCACCCAATGCTTATTTAGAGGAGATGATACAGTTGTAAAGGTTTTCTCCATTCTTGAAGGTAAAGGAATATTTTACACATAGAACATCAAATTCTGGCAGAGTTAGGTGAACATCCAGATAAGCGGTATCTGTTCTTTTTAACCTGCGAAGAAAATTCTGGAAGTTGAAGGACATTTTTTCTTCTCAGTTTGTCATTTGGATTTGGAACAGTAGCTTGTGGATGCTTAGCTCGTATAGGAAGAGGACTGTATCGGGAACACTAAATTATTCCTGTTCCTCATCGTCAATAAGCAAATCCTCTTATCTTCTCACTGGAATCCCTATCGTTATCGTTTGCAATCTTGTTAGCTTTCGCCTAAATTAAATTCAGGAAGCTGCGATGGAGAAGCCAGGAAATGCATCATCATTCGAACTCTTTGAGCGTTTATTCTACACACGCCAAATATTTTTCCAATCAGATTGACATTTACCATACTTTAGGAATACGATTTGACAACTGAAGGTAGCTGAATGTCTCCTACTTTTTTTCTTTCTTTGACCAGCGTTGACACATATCCATTGGATGCGAAGCCTCTTTGAATTAGACGAGAGTAGCAAGTTTCTTAACATTTTAAGAAAGCAGATGCCAGGCCATCATTCCTTACAACTTCATCAACTGATCCTCTGCTCTTTACAAGTATGTGTGATTTCAGAGAACAATTTTAGGGTATTCCTCCTTTTTGAAATATTTCGTCTTTCTCATTCCTTGACATCAGAATTTGAACATACAACACTATCACTTTCATTTCGATCTTCATAGTCTTCCTCTTTATCTTCATTCGCATTTGGGTCGACATAGGGTGGATCTTCGTCATCGGTAAGATCAAATTTCGATACAATCGGCATCAAGCTCATCAACCCGTCAATTGACAAATTTCGCAAAAAATGCAACAAAATTAAAATAGATTGTAAACACCCCATACAAATATGATATAATTGCAGTTCATCAAATAAAACAATAACTATTAAAATGCACAGGTTTTCAACAAAATGTCTTTAACTTAGCCCCTAAATAAAGGAATAATGGGTGGACCTAATGTAGTGTAGTTTTATTCAATGCGGAAGCGGCTCACGTAGTTTTCCCTCACCATCTCAGGACGCCTGTGTGCGTGTTGCATTTTTTGCCCATGGAACTTCAAGAAAAACTCTTGGTTTTTGACATTTTGTCTCGTTTCGATGTCCGCGAGTAAGGACGAAAAAGAATCCGTTGGATCGGTCGGGAAAGCTTTGTGAGTTGTTTCATCCATTCCATAAGAGCATTATTTCGTCTCCACTCTGTTCTGATAAAAGCATTTGAAGTAATTATGGGGCTGTGGTGACTCAGTGGTAGAGCATCCGTCTCTTCGTGGTGTCCTTGAATCAATCCCCGCTCCGGGCATGTGGGCTCTATGCTGTACGAACATCGTGTGCGTGGGTTTTATCAGGACTCACCTGTTTCATCCCACTCTCTTCATCCCACAAATTTTACCATTATCATCCATTCGTGCTGATCCAAAGATGTCTACATGCCTTCATTAAATTCATTTAAATTGGGTTAGTAAGATAATCTGTAGACTCCCTGCAGGTGTTTCTTACAAATTTACAGGTCATTTTATTATATGTTAGTGATATACATGTCATGTGGATGAAAACGAATTTTCCTCTCATATCAAAAACTGACGAAATAGGAAACCGAAAAGGCCATATTGAAAATTAATATAATAGTGGTCTGTGGTGGAAGTCCATAATCAAAGGAAAGTAAAAAATAGCGACCCAAAATATAATAATAGTCTATGGGGAGAAAAATAAGTAAAAGAAACAAATTTATTGTAATTAAAAAATCTTTAAATGTAAGTTCTAGAATTAGAAACGCAACGTTACTTCCAATTCCTTAACTAAGCTTAGAGACCCAATGTCTCCTGCAGGAGACACCAATGTTTGCAACACTATTCTCCCTACTTGCCATTACGTTTTCCAAATTTCGAATATTTGTTTAAAATCTCCAAATATTTAACTTCAAATTCATGAACAAATGACATAATGGTAGAAAAAAAATAATTTCAAAATAATAATATAACCATGTCTGGACGACAAAAACTGTTGTCTTCTCGAAAAGTCAATTTTTCACTACGCTCCTTCAGACCATAGTAACTCAAACACCGCCAAAACATTTTTTTCTACTTCAACCTTGTTCTAAAAATAGGAACAGCTAACAACAGAAAGTATCATTGCGCTTTCACACAATAATTATTTGTTATTGTTGTGTTTCATGTCGCCTCAAGGAGACGCTGGGACTGAAGGTGTTAAAAAAAATGTTTTTCCTGGGACCGAAGAGGTTAAATAAGGCAAATATTTTCTCACAAAAATAATCCTAGTTTAGGTCAAGAGTTGCCCTAAACTTATTTTTTTTAACATCTTAATTTTATAGAAAAGAATATGAAATTCGTATTAAATGCAATACAATACAAAAGCAGTTAACACTTAAAATTTTAAATGTATTTAATGAAGTAACATATACAGATAATACAACAATTTTACATTTAAAGTATAACAAATACGTAATATCATAATAGAAATAAACAATAACATAACAAACAAAATAGCAGCACAATACAAGATCATAACTAAGATGTGGTACTTACACAGAAAGAAATAAAACATTCCCGGTTATTAGGGTTGTCAACTTCTGAAAATGGAAATACCGGACACCCTCCAGGAGTACGTATACTCTTAAGTTTGTGACGTCATCACTCGTCAAAAATGTGAACAACCTGAGTTTCTGCCAGGATTTTCAATTTGGAGGGGGGGTAAAATCAAATTTGGGAGGGTGTAAGTGAAGTTTTGTACGGTTTCTATCGATTTTTACAGCAAAACTGTCAAGGTTGGGGGCTGTTGTCGAGGCTTTTGGGTGTAAATACCCCCACACACAAAGGGCGGAAAAGTTATTACTTCACATAAAATTGAGCAATTCGGAGTTCGAATTTAATAACTTTAGTTACTTTTTAAGCATTTATAAACTTACTTATTCCAGTTTTGGTTGGTTTGGCACATGTAATTTTTGTAGTCTACCATCAATAATACATCGTATTTTAAAACAGAAAAGTAAATATAATCGTCAATATAATTATGGCATGCACAAAATATATTTGAAAAATAAGTTTTACCAGCCTCGCTCTCCTCTACACACCATGGCTTGAAGAACCGAAAAATTATTAAATTTGTATTAGAAAACTCCAAGATATATAGTCTCATTCTTGCTGCAATGTATCTTGCTGCTAAAGAATCTTTCAATGAAATGCGAAATTAAAATTATTAAAAAGTAGCGAATGGGGAGTTAACGGGAGCAACAAGAAAATTATTATCTGAGTTAACAAGTAATGTTTACTTGAGTAGTTCTAAATTTGCGGGGTGGGGAGAGAGAAAAAGAATTAAAAAAAAACAAGGGTTTGTTGCGTAATAAAACGTCCTCTGTCTTGAGAAATCAATTAATATGATTGTAAATTATGACAGATAGGCTTATTTTTCAAGTTTACACTTTATTTTCAAAGAAACGGTATTTTTAGAAATCATTTAATGGCTAATAAAAAAGGACAAAAATGGCAAGGGTTTCATAAAATAAGCTATATTTAAGGCTATAAGCATTTCGTATATCTGTATGACTTTACAAATATGCTAGATTTAGCCCAAAATAAGCCAAATTGGCATCATTGCCAGCTTGCAAATGATAACATCACTGGGACGGAACAACAAATTCGGTGCGGAATGGAACTGCTCTAGGGCTGTGATCAGCCGGTTGTCAAATGCGGTTCATTTTAGAATCCAGATTCAACTAAGTCTACTTTCCACGAAATTAAAAAACAATATGAATAAAACAGAGAATAGCCCTAATAAGAGGAAAATTACCGGGAATTTAACGTCGGGTTTCGAGGTCGTACCAGACACCGGACAAGGAGGTTAAAAACCGTACCGTCCGGTATAATACCGGACGGTTATCAACCCTACCGGTGACCAAATGTGAACAATCAAATGTTTGGTTTTCAACTTTACATGAAAATTCCAAGAAGACTTATAACTAGGAATTAGTTTTAGTACATCCGTATAAACATTAACACTTTGCTATATTAGAATATTCCAATTTTAAATAAGATAAATCAATAAGCAAAAAACCTCTGCCTCTAAACCGTTACTTGAAACTTAAATTTTGAATGTCTATTAAGGCTCAATTCTAGTGGCTTTTCCAGCCTTTTTCGTTTTACGTCAATTATTCGAATTTCAGTAGAGAAAAACAGAAATTAACTTTCACGGATCAAAGTTCGTTTCGTCCTTCAATAATGAGTACAATAAGTTATAATTAAATGCTATTAGTAACTTCAGGATTGTGTGCAGACACTTTTTGGACATTATAGTGTCTCAATAGTGTCTGCACACAATTCTGACTTTACTATTAATATTTTATATAAGAGAAATTGTTATTACTTTATCCAAATCAAGTTCTTCTAAAGACAATAATCGTTTACGCAATGAATTGTCATTGATACCGAATATTATTTGGTCAGTCAAAGGCTCGCTTAAGTAACTCCCAAAATTGCAGCCATTCGCTAATTTCTTCAGATGAGCAATGTACTCTTTCAGAGTCTGCCCCTGCTGTTATACTGTTGTGTGAAACACAAAGCAATTTGTTCTAAAATGTTGTCGTGGTCTGAAAAGTTTTAGTAAAAGGTTTTGTAGTTCGTCAAATGTTAGCTTAGGTAATAGCCTTGGGCTGCAATCTTGTATTTTCTCAAAAACAGCGGTGTCAACTGATGTCAACGATAACGCTGATCTTGGCAATCATGCACTTGGCAATGCAGAAGGAATCTGGAAAAGTAAATTTCTATGTTATCGCTTTCATCGTCAAAATAGACATTGAAACCTTGACATTTCCATAATGACTGCACAAGATACTTTACTCACAGTCAGTTCCAACCTAATCTACTTTTACAAGCAATGTAACTACACAATCCAGCTCGCACGAGTTCGAACAATCGTCGCTAATATTGATACACTTTATTTTGCTAGTTAGTGGCCGTAAAACTAATTAAGCGTATAGTTAATCAAACAAGGTATGAATGCTTAGAAAGCCAAACAACAAACTTTAATCCAAACGTTCCAGGAAGTTCGATCAAATTAGCTTAAGTGCTGATAACAAAATACGTACTATAGCAGTGTATTCCAAATATTTCTTTGTATTGTCATCGTTTCAACTACAGATTAGTTCATTCCACAATATTACAACATCTACAGTTAATAGCTTAGATTTATTTAGTTTTAGTTCCGTTAGCTTCAATAGTTCGTAGGTGCTAGCAACAGCATGCAAAACTAATGAGAAAACTCACATACATCAAAGTAACATTCAGTTCACCTGTAAGTACAATTATGCATGCAAAAACATTAGCATATGTAGTGATTTCTACCAATAAATCACGCAGCGTTAGCAAAATAGTTTTGGAAGTATAGACACATACTTACCGTAAAAGTTCTATTTACATTCTTGCTCATGCTGCAACATTCTTCCAAGCAGAAACACTGAGCTTCATTACAGAATCCAATTCCGTTTTACCTTTTTGTCTTGGCTGATTATTTTTCTCCATTGAATCTTATTTTACTTGTAATGCAGAATTAATTGAATGTTTAGATTCTAAATTCTGCACAAAACTATCCATTTGAAAACGTAAGAAATACAAATTCTTCATTTAAATCCCATAAGACAGTGTTTCCCAATCTTTTGCGGGCTGCGGACGCCTTGATTACTTACTAGTTTCTTTGCGGACCCCTGCTCCTACAACCAAGGAAAACATTATACATAAAGTATCAGTAGATCTTTTTGCGTTATCTGTATCTTTAAAAAGACGTACAATTTCAACACATGAAAATACAGTTGAATACATTTTGCTAACAATACTGCAATTCGCTAATTAATAGCAATAATAGTAAAAACTATTGAGTTTGTTTGCTTACTGTTTTTCAATGTGATGACAGTTGTTTTGCGTCCGTCAGCATTTACATATGTGGCTTCAAAGTAGATATTTTCAGGCGCAGATCTGGTTGGATATCAAGTCTCTTTCCGCACTTATTTGTCATACAAACAAGTACAGAAAATGTTGACTCACACACGTAAGTAGTCCCGAAAGACATCAGATGTGATATTCCCTTTCTCAAAACATCAAAATACAAAGACCGGGGATAAATCCAAAAGTCTAGCATTCCTAGTAAACACAAACTGGGAAATACCATCTTCAAGAAGCAATCCCAGGACAACTCAATAAGCTGGTTTTCATTTGGTGACAACTAATTTTTATTTTTTAGAAAGAAGGTTCTCCATCCAACTGTTTTTCTCGTAGGGAACCGGAAGTTAATCTCTCAGCTGAGAACCCAAAGAAAGAAAATGCTCCTTCATGTTCCCAAATTTTCATTCGAAAGTTTTGTTTCAGTTGTCGACAAAAAGTCGTTCACGTTGGGAAAGGAATCGTATTCCTTACTTTCGATTCGGATAGCTCAACGTGTAGCTTTTTTCTTTTTGCCAGTTTACATTGAAACTGGAAAATTGAATGTAATGTATTCAGAAATGAGAAAATATTTGACTAATAAGCAATTGCCGAAACCCAAAGTAGTCCTTTAGTTTTGGTTCTAATTTCGTATCAACCAGAAAAAATCCCACCTCATCACGCAGCTTGAATAAGAGTCAGGGCTCTTCCACGAGATAGCCAGCTTACTTTAAAATGTAATGTTCATGATATCTTCCCGTCTCGTTACACAATGCAGTGAAAATTTTGGAGTTAAGAGAAAGATTCCAGCGATAACTAAGGATGCTGCAAGTGGTGGTGAGGTTAAAGGTCTTCATGTTTCTGTCGTCAAATGCACGTCCCTCCCTTTAACTTCTCTTGAGCTTCAATAAAAGAGTGTGGATGAATCGCCACTCCACGACAAAACCGATAAAAGCATCGGAAAGCAATTAACAGAAATTCAGACTATTTCCTTGATTCCAATTACGGTACACGGACTACACAGGGTTTACACACCAAGAAATCTTTCTACAGTTTATTTTTAATTAAAAATGGGTTTGTACTAGTAATAAGTGCTACACAAAGACAGCTAACCTCTTAGAAAATGTTGATACTAAAGCTTGCTTTGTTGGTTTGGGTTTGTTGAGTTTGATGATTACTTGGCTTTCGTGATCTTTATAAAAGGAAATCTGTATAATATGATGTAAATTCTCGTTACATGACAAAGTATTGCGGTCCCCTTACATGCTTGTCACGGATCCCAGGTTGCGAAACACTGCCTTAAGACGTTTCTAACGTTGATACACTAAATATAAACATTTTCCCATCTGATATTCATGTCATTTTATCAAACAAATTTTCCTACAATCAAGTAGTTCCATCTAAATCACAATTACTAATTGGTCGTGACGTCAGATCTTAGAGTAGATAATATATAGAACGTGCATTCTCAATACAACTTTAGACTTAGAGTTCGTAATAAATAGATGGTACATTCACAATCTCAAAATTCTATTCTGTCAGGGCAAAGCCTCCTTAACGAAAAATATTCCTTTCAAATCAAACTTTAAACATTTGAAATTGAGAAACAAACAGCCAGGAAGTTAAAAAAAATCATTTTAGGTTTGTTATTTTTATTATTTGTTACGAATATCGTGGCTGTGCAAAATAGTAAATAATTAATTCAGATTCATGAAATATATTTATTTGCGCTTCAACGTATCTAAATTGTGCATTTAAACATAAAACTTACAGCTTTAATCTCCTATAAAGTAGTAGTCGCTGGCCACAGAGTTTGCAGGGTTTACGAAGGGAGCGCCAGGAATTTTAAGTGCATAAAGGGAAGCGACAAATGAAAAATATTAGGAACATATGTGTTATATTGTACTTAGTGTTACCTGTACGTATATCTGCGCTGTAAAGAATAATCAGTAAAATGGTTATATTCGTGTAGAGAAGACTAGTAATTATATCTATCTATATAAAATTTTAGTTAGTTTTAATCTCATAACGTGCTGTTAAAAAGAGTGTTAGATTTTATTAGTCGGACGACCTGAAGGTCACATAGCTAGGTGAACCGATAGTGATTTGCCATTGCCTTCCATCGCATGAAGATGACGTCCCAAGGACGGGATCTACAGTTTAATGTTGGTTCCGGACCACTTGTGTCCCCGCCGGAAATCGAAGCGGAAACATCTTGATTACACTATTAAGAACAATATAAACAAATTTAACATCGGAACAAAAATAGATAAACACTTCTTATCGGTCACCCTGGTCGGCACTTGTGAATTCTATATACCTTATTTACCTAAAGTCGGACACAATCATATACTTAATAGATACGACTTTTCGCATTGTTTATGATATAAAGTCAAAACAGAACATTTGCAAAGCTAGAAAAAACAATGCTGTTCTTAATACTTTTAAGACAAAGACTCTTACCCCAAATTTAAAACACTCTTCTTCTTTCTCAAATAAATTTTCCGGTAACCAGGGGAGTCTGACCTTTTTTTTTTTTTCGACGATCTATACAATCATCTTTCACTTTCGGTAACTGGTAGAACTTAAATATAAAGTTAAAGCTGTCCGAAAACTAGAGATAAATTTTATAATCATTTTCTTTAATGACATACGTCGTGCTTCAATTATATTTATGTGAAAATTGTCAACTATTAGTGTATGTCCAATGACCGGTGCCCTTACCCTATTTTCAATTTTATAATTTTCTTTGTAAATTTATGCAAGTAAACCGTTGGTTGTATATATTTACAGCATTAGCAATTTGTGTGTGCAATATTCATGTCACTTGTGATGTATCCCTAATGTTGTATAACATTTTTAAATGTATCTCTAATGTTTTTAAATAAGTTATGTGACTTTAATTATCAACATTACATTGTTTATTTTAACAAATAAAAACCGGGATGGGACCTTCAACATAGGCCCTGGCCGACACCTTCCCGAATCCTTTTCCCTCCCTATCCCGGCCTGGGCCTTAGATGCCTAAAGGACATAAATAAAATTCAAAATTTAACTACAAATTATGTTTGAGATCAAAAATAATATTAATCAAGAACGTTTTATATAAGTGATTTATATACAGTATATTAAATTATACCGTATGTTGATCAATTTAAGTAGGAATTGTCTGTATCTTACGTGTTGAACTTAACTAAGGTGAACTATAATGCGAATTATCAATTGTTTTCCTACATTAAAAGATCGTGCGTGGCACATAGGTATAAAATACCAGGCAGCGGGCGGTTCGCTGTTTCGTTCCTGCCAAACAAACAGAGAAACAAATGAATGTTCAACTTGCGCCGTGATAGGAGTTGAAAACCACGTAGACGGTGGCGCAAGCTCTGCCTCTAGTGGAGGTGATATAACTCTATAGTCAATACAGGCATGAGTTGCAAGATTTTTGCCCCAATGGTACTTCAGTCGACAGAGTGAAGACTAAAAAAGAATATCTAAAATCATAGTCGTATTGACCCGTTTTGTCCCCCTGATCGATATCGCCTCTTGATCGAAATAGATCCGCTATACCCTACTTGTATTTCTAAGTACAAAACTAAACTTTGCCTATAAAGTAATCTTGTAAAATATATACTTTTTAGTACAATATGGACACAATTTAAGCAGAAACATCCATGGACCTGCGGTAGCTGAACAACACCTTGGAGGACATACAGGATATGGAGGTTGGATAACAAGCAAACAGTGAAGAGAGAAGCAAAATAACGAGGTCCACCCTATTAATACCCACCTCCCAGTAGGCCAACAGGAGGTGAAGCTCCTCCCCTCTAGGGCAAACAGTAGGTTAAGGGATAACAAGGAATAAGGCTTCAGAACACTGCGTAAGCTGCTATGCAAATGGTACCTTGTCCAGCACTACGAGTCAAAGATCAGGAGAGGGATACAATATAGCAGACCATAATAAGACTCCAGAAACCTGACTTGAATTTGGTTGAGTTCACCAAAGCAACAGCCAATTTCGAAGAGAACATCATAGCTATCTTGCTGAGAGCGGAATTAAGTATCAACGAGGAGGTTACTATCCAGCGCAGACAGTTAGTGCTGAAGTTGGAAGAAAAGTGAGAATTCAATTTGAAAGGTTCAGAGGCCTCAAAGTAACAGTCCAACGCGCCAATTGGACTTCGTGCTGGAATTTCTAAAGACTACAAGCAACCAACAAGACTAAAAATCACGAGTTGCTTAGTCTTCAAATGCAGGGAACACCCGAGAGGGATAAGCAAACACCACCACCCAGACGTCCCAGTAGAGACACCATAGAGGACCTATGGGAAATCTGAAAAAGAAGCGCAGGAATTAGAACTGCAACATAAAATCACCGTCTTTTTCAGGATCAACGAAATATTCTGAAAAGCAAAAACTATCTTTCACACAGAAAAAACTCATAATAAATGATGCACAACCAAGAAAATCAACATTAATGAATGTCATTTTTATAATTTGACAAAGAAGAACTTAACTACACATGATATAGAAATCTTAGAGAACGGACATCTTGTTCTGCCCCACACCTAAACCAAATAATTTAACCCTTATAAAACCATGAAAAATTTCATGCAGAACCTGGATAGTCATTACCCGTGGGCACTACGTGAGATAAAAACAAATTAATAGAATTACAAAATGGCCCTCACAAAATCAACGGGAAGTGCTGAAATTAGATATGCCGTTGTATACGAGAGCATACTGGTTATCTACAGGTGTTAGTACTCCTTAAAATCAGGACAAAACAAAAACCTCACACCATAACCAAAACGTTCAGTAAACAAATTTAAATCGATATGACAAATATATCACCACCAAATCCACGGACAAATCAACGGGGAACTAACAATCCCATATAAACAAGACTCTGAAGCAGACGCATTGCTACAACCGACAAATTAAAACATTCAAACAAATAATTGAAATAAGGGAAATAATGGAAGAAGACAATAAATTCTAAGAGCAATTAAGGAAACAAATGGATTTGAAACTAAATTTCAGAGGGAAAACAGAAAACCAAGAAACTCATACAGAAATCCTCTAAGGAGTCATATCAACATACTAGGCGAAATATGTACAGAAAATGTTCACATCGACACAAATAGCGTAAAGTCTCTTATTCCACACAGTATAGTAAAGTGATACCTAACAGGAGGTGTACATATACCAGGTCCGTAAATATGAAACCGGAATTTACGTACAGAAAAGACACAGTGATTGGATGACAATGCTAAGAACTATTTTATTCGAAGTATTGGCCATCGCTAGCGATACATTTCTGCAAACGTTTCGGCAATGTGTGAATGCCAGACCAAAAGATCTGCCTCTATTGCTGCAAACTAGACATCAAGCCATTTTCGTAAGTTGTGAAGCGCTGGTCAGCAAGTGCTTCATGGATGCAAATAAGTGAAAATCGAAAGGCGCCAAGTCTGGTGAGTAAGCCGCATGCGGAAGGATTTTCCAGCCAAACGTCGCAATCGTTTCCTTGACCGGTTTTGGTGTGTGGGAAGGTGCATTATCGTGAAGCACAATCACTTCATGTTGTCTTTGGTCATATTCTGGTCGTTTTTCACGTAAAGCTAGATGCAAATCGATCATTTGTTGTCGGTAACGTTGGGTATTAACGGTTTCGCCAGATTTCAGCAGTTTATAATAGATCACTTCCTTCTGATCCCGCGAAGCACTATCTTCCGTCCATAGCGATTTGGACTTTCAGTCGATGTCGCCGGTTCCTGGAGTTACCCATTATTGTCTTTAGAAGAACTTGATTTGGATAAAGCAATAACAATTGCTCTCAACACGAGAGCATAGAATATGATAGTAATATTCTGGCTAATAAATTTCGGGACAGCTGTATCCATCATGCAGAAGTCAATGTTATTGAGTGTAAAGATTCAACAGGTAACAAAGTTTCTACTCCGAGGTTTGATCAAGATGTAATCACTAATTATAGATTTTGTGCTAGAGATCATAAAAGGTGTTCTTGTCCAGCTTATCGTCAAAAATGTTTGAAATACGGTTTAATGGGACATTTCAAGGTTTGATGTCGAAATTCAAGTAGTGAATGGAAAAATTCAAATCAGTCACTAAGAGGGTAGTTAAAACAGTAGAATATGATAGAAGTGAAGAAGTGGTAAATCATGTACAATTCGGATCAGGCTTCGATGATTTTTTTATTAACACGATAGCATTGTCGACAGAATTTAATGAGTCTCCTGCATTATCAATGAGTATTAGTTCATTGGTACTAGAACTTTTACTGTAAATATGTGTCTATACATTCAAAAATATTTTGCTAACGGTTCATGGTTTATTGGTAGAAATCACTACATATGCTAATGTTTCTGAATGATTAATTGTACTTACACGTGAACTGAATGTTACTTTGATGTATGTGGATTTTCTCAATTTTGCATGCTGTTGCTAGCACCTACGAACTATTAAAACTAACTGAACCGTACCTAAAGGAAACTAACCTATTAACTTTAGATGTGGATTCTACATTGCCGATTGACTTACTTAGTAATTGAAAAGATGTTAATACAGAGAAAAGTTTGGAATGCACATTTGGGTAGTATTGAAATATTACCTAATCATGCTCTGGTACTTATTTCTGTACTCTGTACTTAGGCTAATTTGATCGAACGAATTTTTGAGCAATTGAATTAATGTTTGTTGTTGTGTTTTCCAAATATTCATACATTAATTGATTCCAGGCTTAAATAGTTTAACGACCACTGATTAACATTAAATGAAGTCTATCATCGCCGCCCTGAAAATCTCTCGTATTACCAAAGGATGTTCTTCTCCAGGTTGGAAACCACTAATCTAACCATTAAGTGGCAGTTTTATAACTCTATGTGTGGATTGCAGAAACAGTAACTATATTTGGCAGTTAGGCAACGTCTCGCTACACAATGTTAAGTCAATGACTGTAATCTAGTTGCTTGAACGGCGTTTAGGCATGTTTTGTGCGGACGGTGTGTAATTATGTGATATAATTTGACAACATCGGATTCTTTTTGTTAACAGTCATAAAAATTTGCTGTTCACTTGTTTGAAAATTTGAGTATAGTGGGAGTGGAAAATAGAAACAAATTATTGACGATTGAAGTAAGTAACCAGGCAGGATTTTATGGAAATGTTTAACTGCTGTATAATATTTAAAATATGCGAAGCATATAATGTCATTCCGATTCATGGAAGTGTGAGAGCCAAAATTACGTATAACTGCTTTGTAGCTTTCTCGTTGAGGCGAGCATATATGCTCTCACGTCACATAATTATATGTCATGTTAGGGCTCTCATACGTTGGAGTTGAGGGGACAACTTCGACTATGGGGACCAATATCGATTTTCAAAATTCTGGTGTCACTCGACTAAGTTATACTCACTGACCCCAAATCGGCAAAAAATTATTTTCGGAACACGTTCCCATCCCCCTAACATTGACCCACCAACCCAAAAAAGAGCTATGGGGACCAACATCTATTTTCAGAATTCTGGTGTCACTCGACTTAATTTTACTCACTGACTCCAAATCGGCAAAAAATTCTAGTTGGAACAGTTTCTCACCCACCCACCCCAACACCCCCCAACCCAAGAAAGAGCTTTGGGGACCAACATCAATTTTCAAAATTCTGGTGTCACTCCACTTAGTTATACTCACTGACCACAAATCGGTAAAAAATTCTTGTCTGGACACATTCCCACCCCCCAACACTGACCCACAAATCCAAAAATAAGCTATGGGGACCAACATCGATTTTCAAAATTTTAGTGTCATTCGATTTAGTTATACTTACAAATCGGTAAAAACTTCTTGTCGGAACACACATTTCCACCCCCCAAAACTGACACTTCCCTCATAGAAGGAGTTATGAGGACCACCATCTCAAATTTCCGGTGTTATTTCACTCAGTTATGCTCACTGACTCCAAACCAGCAAAAATTCATGTCGGATCACATTACCTCGTCCCAAATCTCACCCATCCACTCCGAGAGATTGCTATGATGATTAAAATATTCTGTTGTCATTGGCAGCGACATGTGTGCCGCTTTTTCATGTACTTGCGAACCTGTATGCATTTAAAAAACAAATCTTAAAGTGCATTACATTTTTCAATGCCTGTCTTCAAGTATTCGTGGAATCACTGAAAATTTGGTTTAAATTTTTAAGTTTTTGGAACAAGAGTTTTGTACATGCATTATAATTTTATGATATAATGTTAAATTATCAGGATAAATAAATTTAAATCCTTAAATTAGTTCTTTAACTGAGAAATTCAGAATAGAAATCACATCAGAATTTGAAACAGAAACCGAAAGAAATTCACAAACAGAATCAGAAAAATGAAAATAACAAAGGAGACAAAATAACTAAATCTCCGTCACAAATAAGACAAGACAAAAATTGATTAACAGAATTTAGAAGACGAAAAAGAGGTGCAACATATGATCCACCACCCATGGGACCAGAGCCGCAAACAAAATCTGAAGGAAAGAGACAAGATGCAGAAACGCAAACGGAGAAGAAAAAGGGGTGGCGAACTTGGTTTACAAAATTTGTGGCTGGAGAGAAAACAACTGTTAATTCTAGACTAGACAAAGTAGTGGAAGAAGAAGATGGAGATGAAAGAAGAAAAAAGGAGGTTAGATAAGGAGGCACAGAAACGGAAGATGAAGAAAGAGAGAAAATTGGAGAATTATCGAAAGGCAGACCTAAAACAATCAGAAAACAAAAAGCGGCGAAGGAAGGATGAGACCAAAGAAACGAAAAAGATAAACAAAAGACACAATGGAACTACAATAGAGAAGAAACGATATACATTGGCTATACTGGAAGATCTCCAGACATTAACAACTGAACTGAGACATATCGTGAGGAAGTTGCACGAATATGGCAAAGGACATTCATGACCCCGGTGCGGTTGATCTTATAACATTGAAATCTCACAACTCCCGACCGATTCAAGAGACCTGCTGGAACTTGAAAGAAGAGGTCAAGACTTTAGTCTTCAGGAAGTTTACAAAGATTTCGTGTGTGCGCATGGCAGAGTGGTCTTTGACTTCAAGGAGCTATGGCCGCGATGTTATATATATACTAGATTCCCAACTTGAAATGCAGTCGGGACAATGTTCTGTGCTGCATATAAATGCGCAGGGCTCAAAATTGGTCGGGGCCGAAATACGAAAAATCCTGGAAAAATAAAATATTGACGTGCTATTTATCCACGAGCTCTATACAATAAAAGGGAAATTAAAAGACAAACCAGCCACTGCACAATTGGCGATGATCAGCGCGAATCCAAAAGTGGCAGTACTAAACTTAAATAAAGCCATGCACATGTTCGAAATAGCTCATCTGATGGATGAGTGCACGTAATGCGTTAAGCTATTAACAGAGGAAACAAAAATATTAGTGGTCTGCATGTACTTTCAAATCCACCACAAAATGAGGCGCTGAAAGGAAAAATGGTATAAGTCAATTTGAGAAACAAAAGTTTTTATTAAAAATACTCTGAGTAAATCTACAGTGAACTCCAAATAAGTGAACTAAAATCTATTCGGTTAGCAAGAGTTACAAATTGCACCACTTTTCCATCAAATAGATCTGAATATTGAGAGTACAGGTGTGATTTTAACTAAATATTAAAAAACTAACTTACACCACTTTTCCTTTCACTGCTTCAAATGGACCCCTATATAAATAGTTGTTTCGGAGCAAGTCAGGCTTAGGTTACATTTGAAGAGAACTGTATCATAGTACCAATTGACCAGTTTGATATGCCACTTGGTGAGATCTTTTGTTGTAAGAACGGAGTCAATATTAATCACGAGGATAGGACCATTAACATACCGTCACAAGAGATTTCAATAAACATTTTGTTGATGTACCCTCATCTAGTTCTTCCGTGGCTACTGGTGAAATTTCTCTTTGCAAGCAGCCACTTAAGAAACTTCCAACTTGCGGCAAAGGGGCTCTTTTAAGTGGTCACAGCCTGCAAACCAAATATACGCAACACCATATCCAGTTATCCAGCATACGGATAGTAGAGATCAAGAGTGGTTTACTAATGTGGATACAAATGTTAGTGGTCAGGATCATGCAGGAAATGGAAACAACCTAGATAATGGTATAATAACTGATAATAATTGTCTAACAATATTCAGGTATTTAGTGATTATATCTTTTTCAGATTTTCTGACGTCATTTCTGATAAACTGGGGGAAGTAAAAGAATTTAAATGTAATATAGAAATGTATGATCCTACACCGGTGCTTTTGCAGCCATATTTTGTGCCGTGAAATAAATTAAAAGCACTTGATCAGTATATAGACAAGTTAGTAGAACAGGGAGTTGTCAAGCATGTAGAATCTTCCACATATTCATCACCACGTTTTTTGATCACGAACTCTGATAAAACTAAAAGATTGGTCATTGCGTATTCCGACGTAAATAAATTAAGAGTAGATACCTATCCGTCACCTAACTTAGATGCGGCTATTACAGGATTTGGCAAAAGCTAAGTACTATACGAAATCTGACAAAAAATACCTACTTCCAATGTAATTTGGATGAAGATTACAAACGATATACTACATTTTGGACACAAACTCGTGTGTTTGTATTTCGTGAAATGCCCATAGGTTTTGTTAATAGTAGTTTCGTATTGGCCAACTTAATGCACCGTATTTCTAAGGACCTTATATCTGAGCATTTTGATATATTTCACGATGACTTATGTATACATACAGAGGATCTTGAAGTGCATAAGGATCTTGTAATCAAGGTACTTAAGCGTTTGAGAGATTGGGAAATTACTGTATCTCCACGCAAGACCTAGTAAGTGACCACCAAAGTTAAATTTCTTGGGTACTTATTTGAAGATGGTAAGATGTTTATAGACCCGGAACGTGTAGAGGCTGTTCGGAAATTACCTAGATCTAAGAATAGGCGCGGTTTGAATAGGTTATGTGGCATGGCAATTTTTATGCTAGGTACATAGATAATTTTCCTAATATCATGAGACCCTCCTCTTTAAATTACGGTCTGATAAATTTAAGTTTTTTTGGGATACTGAACAACATGAAGCGAGTATTCATTGAACGTGTTGTTTTGAATGTACCAGACATGAATTCGCCTCTTGTAATACATTGTGTTGCAAGTACAAGGGCTTATTCGGCGACGTTAAGTCAGTACAATAATGATGATAACCTGTGTCCTTTATATTTGTATTCTAAGATCATTCCTGAGTCTGATTTTAATAAATTAGTGTTTAAGTTGTAATTGCGTGCATTGGTACTGGCTAATAACAAATTTGAGATGTATTTGCATAAAAAAATTGTGGTCTATTGTGATAACTGCGCTCTCACTTGGTTACTACGTAATCATAAAAGACAAAGGAAATATGTCACTACCTTAGAACGAATTTCTAGGTTTCAATTCAAAATAATTCATATTCGATCTCAAGCTAATCTGGCAGCTGATTTCTTTTCGCGTGTACATAACTCGTTTGAGTTTGTTCCTATAGATAATGATGTACAAGATATTGAGGAACATGACTGTAAGAATATAACAGTCAGCTTTGCTATATTTTGGGATCAACCCAAATTTAGTAAGTCCATCCGCCAGTGGCAACGTGAGGATAATGAATGCAATACTATTATTGAAAAGCTTTCCGATAAACAAGAAGTACCAGGGTATCTTAGAAATCAGATACTACTAAAGAAAACTAAAGCAAAAAGGGGTGGAGGTTTTCGAATATTTGTACTTCTAGCCTTGAGTATATTGAGTTTCTTTCATTGTCAGATTGTCGGCTGGGCTTGGTGGTTACAGGAAAACTGTGCATAAAATATGTGATAGATCCATCTGTACAGGGTAAGTCAAAATGATGTACCCGATTTCATAAATTTATTTTGTGAAATATAATGAACATATCTGAATGTAATACATGTGGTAAGAAGGGTAACTCTCAAAGTTTTTTTCAGTCACATCACAAGTGCTCTATGTGAGCACCTCGCGTAACACGACATACATCAAGCCGATAGTCTATCTCCTGTCAAACCTTGTGTAGTGTGTCACGGTCAATCTCTGCAATGGCTGCTGTGATGCGGGCGCGAAGGTCACCCAATGTTGTTGGAAGTGGTGGTACGTAAACATGATCCTTTATGAAACCCCACAAAAAGAAATCACACGGGGTCAGATCGGGGGAACGAGGTGGCCAACGAATGAGAACTCGATCCTCCTGAGATGCACGGCCTATCCAGCGCTGTGGCAATGCCTCATTGAGATGATCCCGAACGCTGCCATGGTAATGCGGAGGGGCACCATCCAACTGAAGAATGAAATCTGCACTATCCTCTTCGAGCTGTGGAAGGAGCCATTGTTGCAGCATATCAAGAAAAACATGTCCTGTCACAGTAGGTTCAAGGAAGAAAAAGGGCCCATAAATCTTTTCAGGGGAAATGGCACAAAACACATTCACCTTGGGTGAATCACGTTGGTGTTCCACAACTGCGTGGGGATTATCAGTTCCCCAGATCCTTACGTTGTGTCTATTCACATTCCCAGAAAGGTGAAACACCGCTTCATCACTGTAACGTAACCTTTCGGCAAACCCATCCTCTTCCATTAACGTGAGAAAATCAGCACAGAAAGACGCTCGAGCAGCATAATCAGTGTCTCTTAAGGCTTGTAGCAGTTGCAAGCGATAGGATTTCATTTGTAAACGTTTCCGCAGAATTCGCCATACAGTTTTCTGTGGCATTTCAAGTTCCCTCGCTGCCCGGTAGGTAGACTTCTGTGGACTCCGCACAAAACTGGCGCGAACACGTTCCACTGTCTCTTCCTCAGCTGAAGGACGGCCAGTCGATTTTCGCTTACAGATGCAGCCCGTATCTCTGAATTTTTCATACCACGCACGAATGGTTTTTCCAGTAGGTGGGTTTCTGCCATACATGGTACGGAAATGCCGTTGAACACTCATCACAGAGTTGTTTACATGGTAATCCAGCACACAGAACGATTTCTGCTCTCCAGTCAGCGCCATTTTCGTTAACTGCTTCCAGCGCCGCGTAGCGGTAGGCAATGCAACCACGCGGGGCATAAACTAAACTCAACTAAACTTTGAACTTTTGCCTTTCCTTGCGCGTAGCTCACATTAAGATATGTTCATTATATTTCACAAAATAAATTTATGAAATCGGGTCCATCATTTTGACTTAACCTGTATTTAGTGATGTAAAATCATTTGTTGATACCTGTTACGTGTTCCAGAGTACCAAATATAGTAATGTTGAACCAGCAGGAGAATATTTTTCTAACAAACAAGTTAGACCGAGTTCAGTATGGCATTTGGATACCGCTGGTGCTTCCCGAGTAGTTGTGATGGGTACAAATATGTATTAGTCGTAACTGATGCTTGCTTGTAGCCGTTTTGTGATGATAGAACCTCTTAAGAATTTGAGTACTAAAATGGTCTGTGAGAAATTACAAAAGTTATTCTTAACCTTTTGGTTTGTTAATAAAATAGTGCATGCATATTTTGTAGCACGTATTTTAAGCAATTTCTATTTAATTGTGCCGTTACCGATGTTCCTACTACTTTATACTCTCCTTCGTCTAACTTATGTGAGAGACAAAATCGTAACATTATACAAATGCTCAGATGTTACATTAACAAGGAACAAAAGAAATGGACATCATTACTGCCTAAGATACAGTACACCTTGAATTTGACTGTCAATGATTCAATAGGCCTATCTCCCGCTGAGGCGTACATGGGGAGGAAATTCATTAATCCCCTGGATGCCAATTGGTTTCTAAATGATGGAAAGACCATAATGGGAAGAATGAGCGTTTACATATTATCGTTGAAAATATAATTAAATCTTGGGAAAGGAGGAAGAAATTGTATAGTTCGAGACATAGGCCGGTACAGTTTGAAATTGATGATTTGGTACTAGCTAAGATATTTTTTAAATATAGTTTAGATAAACATTTCAATGCAAAATTGGCTTTTTAGTACGAAGGCCCGTATAAAATCTTAAAGTTTGCGACCAGGAACACAGTCTGACTTGAATTGGTAAAGAATCCAGAAGTACGGATTAAGCGCCATGTTCAACATTTTAAAAGATATTTAACACCACGACAGTGATTCTGTGCTTGTATTTGATATGTATATGTTATTGCTTGTTACTGATTGCTTTTATTTATGTGTGTTTCTTCATGAACGAGTGTATACTGTGTATATATATGGTTTTTATAGTTCCAGGACCCTGAAATGTATAAATGAGTTGATTGAAGTGGAAGCATGAGTATTATAATGTGAAGAATGTTATGCATGGGAGATGGGAGCAAGAGTCATTATTGTAATTCGTCTGTAAACCTTTATGTTCATTGTTGAGGCCATTCAGTAAGGTTTGATATATGTTAATCAGAGTATTGTAAGCATAGTTTACAAGATGGTTTTTCTTGTTGTTAATTAATGCTATTTGCAGGTATTTATATGTCACGACATAAACATTTTTAACTTGATTTCCGTTTCCGCTCCACATTTTCTTGCTGTATTAAAGTAATTATATTGTGGATGTATTCTATGTGTATTGCAGATAGTGCGCTGGAGAATTGTTGGCTGAATTTGCGTGTCATGTTACGTGACGTCACATGCTGAGGAGTAAGTGTTCGTTATTTGCCGGATCTGTTCGTATTTGTTCGTTTCGTGTCCACAATTTTGTTCACCTGTTGATGATACAGGTGTAGCCATTGTGCTTTGATTTTTAAGCCTAGATGGTAGTTAGTCTCTATGCAATCGTGTTGAGAATATTTTGTATTTCTGAAATTGAAACATGTTGTAGAGTATTTAATTGGGAATGTATCTTAAAATAACAATATAGAAATTAATAACCTGGAAGAATATTAGCCTCAATTAGATGCTCTGTGACATTGATTTTAACGTTAGATCGCCCCTTTGGTTATGTGTGTGTACTTAGTTAAATATATTATTGAATGGCGTATATTTCTGGTATTTGCAGAAACCTAGTTTTTTTCCATTTGAAATTAAATGCGATACTGCACTTGTGGGTATATCTACGAGAATTGATAGATCACAGGAGGTTTCAATCCATGTAGCCTCCCGTAATTTGATTGATATCCATTCATATCGAATTATTAGTTTATTTGAGTGGCGGTAAATTATTAAAATGTTTGTTGCAAATTATTTTGTTGGAAATTAAACGTAATCTTTGGTACATTGATTCTTTTGAATAAGTAGTCAACAGAACCACCACAAACATGATTGCAGTTATAAAAATCCAACTTCGGTTGGGACATATCATTGATGTTGCGACAGGGTCTACGCCTTTCTTTACTGTTCACAAGTACATTTACAGTGGGTTCGGTTAGGATAGAAATGTCATGTTAGGCACTTTATTTTATATAGCCTATATATTTATTTACTTTATTTTATAAATAATTTACTTTATATATATATATATATATATATATATATATATATATATTTACATCCGTCTACCATTATGGAATCCTTGACAGGCTGTATGTTTGTGGGACCCACCATTGATTATTATGTATAATTATATGTAAAAGCGTATATTAGACTTGGAAATTATCGTTATCAACGCTATTTAATTCGATTTTAGAAAATCCAATTTTTTCCCCTCCCTATTCATGCAATAGTCAATGTGAATCCCTTTTATTCTTTTACCATTGCGAGACCCATATACGAACTTTTCATACTATCATTATGAAACCTTTCTATGTTCAGTCGTACCAACCTTTGTGCTTCATGTCAGTACTTCGAAACATGATGGTATCAGGAAGCGATAAATGAAAAATTGAGGGGTGTAAAAGGGGAAGATAACCCCGAACAAAAATATCATGGTGAGGGGAAGCATCATCACCATTACCATTCTGAGGCTGAAAATGAATGACATCGGCAAGGCTCAGAGATGGACAGAGGGCGACATCTTGAATGTTTACCTTTACTGCGAGGTCGTAGAGCTGACAACTCTACACCGCTAAAACATGTCAAGAAATAGTAACAGATGGTTCATGGATTCTCCTGGGGTAAAATATTCCGGAGGTAAACTAGTCCTTCATTCGGATCTCCGGGCTGGGACTGCTTCAGGGGGCTCTATGAACAGGATTAAGAAAGACCTTAGAATAGGAACGTGGAACGTACGAACATTATACCAAACGGGCGCTCTTCAGGTGGCGGTACACGAGACCGAGAAGTACGAGCTAGACATATTAGCGATACAAGAAGTTCGGTGGAAGGGTCAAGATAGTATCCCACAGGGCAAGTACACTTTCTACTACGGGGTAACACAGTCTCACGATTTCGGAACAGGGTTCCTCATTAAGAATAGTATCCTTCAGGCGGTTCAGAATATAGAGTTCGTAAACGAAAGACTATCGTACGTTACGATACGTACTCGATGGGGCAACACGGTTTTATTAAACGTCTATGCTCCGACCGAGGTGGCTACTGATAACGACAAAGATATATTCTACGATGAGCTAGAAAGGTTGTTTGACCGATTACCGAAGTATAATTCGAAAATTGTGTTGGGTGATTTCAGTGAAAAGGTAGGGAGGGAAGAAAAATATACACCTACTATAGGCAAATACATTCTTCACGAAAAGACTAACAACAATGGAGAAAGACTGATAACTTTCGCGATTTCGAAAAACTTACTGGTAAAGAGCACGTACTTTGAACACAAAGACATACACAAATTCCACATGGGTATCTCCGGACGGCAAAACTCTCAACCACATCGATCAGGTATTAGTAGACAGACGAAGACACACCAACCTAAAGGACGTTAGGTCGTACAGAGGAGCGGAAGGTGACACCGACAATCAATTAGTGATCACAAAAGTAAGGGAAAATTTATGCATCGCGAACAGAGAAAGCAAGGGATCAAAACAACTGAAATTCGAAGTGAAACTATTAAATAATCCGAGCATAAGAGCAGATTACCAACTCGAACTCTCAAATAGGTTCGAAATCCTAGCCGACTCGAGTAATAATAATGATGATATTAATAATGAAATTGATGTAAGTAAGATGTGGGAGGCAATTCGTGAAACAATTAAGAGCGCAGCGAAGGAACGCGTAGGTGAGAAGAAACAACAGAAAAACAAACCTT
>JAGDQP010026530.1:0-25836 GCA_022664845.1 Lepisma saccharinum
TCCCTCAAGTCAAGAAAAGCATGTGTTCAAAAATGACATTGATACTGGAAAAGAGTTAAATTCATGTTTCAAAATTTGAGGACACATATACGGAACGAAAAAAGTTTGAAAACAAATAGCCATGGAATATTATTGTATTGTCATCCGACTTACATCACTGTACAAAATTTCATGTTAAATTAACGTTGAAAGACACCACGAAGCTTATTGAACGAAAGAAAAATGTTGATAAGTGCTGGATCAGGGATCAAGAACCTTTTGGCTATGGAACTTACCACACATCAATGCATACAGTCTTTGGTAGAAGAAACTCGAATCATGATTTTGAATTTTACATGAAGGCCTTCAAGTTTCTCACGCCGGGATAGGAGACAGGATGATGAAGAGGATCTATGTTGTAAGTGCTTTTGCGACTGAGGACGGCCCTTGCAAATACCTCGGTCAAGATGGTCGGCCGCCGCTGGGATGGATCCCGGGACCTCTCGAATGCTACTACCTCTTCCACTCGGCTTGTGCAAATGAGGATACGCCTCAGTCGGCGGCCACTGGGATCGATCCCAGAACCTCCCGAATGCGACGCCATCACATCTTAAGCAGCTCTGTAGTTTGATCGACTTGTTCTTTCAATCGTGTCCCTATGATCCTGATGATTCAAACCGTATTTTCATAAAAGATCTCTGTTGCCCGAATGCCCCCCCTCCCCCAAGATAAGTATGAGTTCTTACTTTATAACTGTATGTTTTTTTTTCTGCAAATGAAAGTAATAGTGGAATATGGTATTGTCACCCGACTTACGTCGCTGTGAAAATTTCAACATCGTCGTAAGAGATCGTGAAAATAGTGTCATTAACGTTGAACGACATTCTTGGATGACTGTCAAAATGCTTTTTTTTATGCTTATGCAACCTACAACACATAGTTGAACGGAGAAATAATGACTGGGGAAGATGTCGGCAAGGGCCTATAAGGAAGGTGCCATCGGCACTGAGGAAGACCCCTGGAAACTCTTGGGTCAAGATGGTAGGCGGCTGCTGGGATCGAACCTGGGACCTCTCCAAGGCTACATGAGCGGACGGATGGGGCACGGTCTGACTGTAACCTACTATCCCGACATTAGCCTTGCATGGTCGCCGCACTTGGTTTCACCTACCATCTCCCAGCATTTGAAACATCGAACATCATTTCAACGGGGGAAAAAAGTATATATTATGTCTTTTATAAGACATCATATGTAGGTCCTTTGTCCTTTCTAGTATATCATTAGAATGTTCCCCCTCCTCCTTCCGCAATGCAACACATCATCCACTCACTGTTCCTTCATAAAGATCTATGTAATAATGTCATTGAACATTAGCTATAGATTAACATTGTCGTCTTTCATTGTTGTTACATTTGCATGGTTTCAAAAATGTACCATTTATCGACGCCATCTTTGTAAAAAGTTGCTTTTTCTTCAATAGTTTTTGTGATATATGGTGTGTTTCCAACCAGTGTACAAGATGACAACTACTGGGTGAGTCGAGATACATTGTCCTTATATATAGGTTTGTAACTTAAGCATAGCAGTAGTAGTGTCAAACGCATTGTATAGACTGTCTCAACGTTATCCAAACAGTGCTTCTTCCATGTTTTTTCTGCATATGAGTGGAATATATTATATTGTCACCCGACTTACGTCGCTGTGCTAAAATATCATCTTTGGAAGATTTCGGCAATTGAGAGTTTTAGTAACGTTGAACGATATTCTTGGACGGACGACTGTCAAAATCCTTTTTTTTATGCAACTCGGGAAAGTCGACCAATGCCTATATGGAAGATGCCATCCCGGCATTCACCTCGTGGAACTGGGACAGACCCCTTGCAAACACTTGGTCGGCGGCGGCGGGAAAAATCGGTGCAGTAGTCAAACGCATTGTATAGACTGTCTCTACGTTGTCGAAACAGTGCATCTTCAATGGTTTTTCTGCATATCAGTGAAATATTATGTATTGTCACCCGACTTACGTCGCTGTGCAAAAATTTCATCGTTGTAAGAGTTCGGCAATTGAGAGTTTTAGTAACGTTGAACGACATTCTTGGACGGACGACTGTCAAAATCCTTTTTTTTATGCATCTCGAGAAAGTCGACCAGGGCCTATATGGAACGTGCCATCCCGGCATTCACCTCGTGGAACTGGGGCAGACCCCTTGCAAACATTTGGTCGGCGGCGGCGGGAAAAATCGGTGCAGTAGTCAAACGCATTGTATAGACTATCTCTACGTTGTATAAACAGTGCTTCTTCCATGGTTCATCTGCATATCAGTGGAATATATTGTATTGTCATCCGACTTACGTCGCTGTGCAAAATGTGATCGCCACCAAGCTTATTGATGGAAACATGAAAAATGTCCCGTATGATAACTTTGGATTAGTGAAGCACCTGCTGCTTATGCAACCAAACACACACATAACAGTCTGGTATCTTTAAGGGCGTGAAAACTCGGTGCAGTAGTCAAACGCATTGTTTTATCATGTAGACTGTCTCTACGTTGTCCAGACAGTGCTGCTTCTTCCAAATGACATGGTGAGGAGAGTGATCCGCCCCCCTCCCTTCAACAAATGTAATGGTGCTCTTAGTTTGAACAATATTTAGGTATGGTTTTTCTGCATATCAAAGTACAACTATTGTATGGCCACCTGACTTATGTCGCTGTGCAAAATTTTATCGTTGGAAGGGGTCCGGAAAAGAGTTTTATTAACTTTCAATGTTTTGAGGACAGCACGAACTTTTCATCGATATATCCATAAGTTATATAGCTTTTGTCTGACACGATATATCAACTTTTGGGGGGCTTTTTTAACTTTGCTAGATAGAACCATTGCATGCAGCATATGCAAATTTAATGAAAATATCTTCTTTTTCTTTTAAGTTGCAGTACTCTTGCCTTCAGGAGAGGGAAAATATCGAAAAAAAAGTTTTTTTCACTTTCTTCAAATTTCGTTGTATCAAAAGTTTTGAGGCATGGAGAAATGCAACATACTGAAAAATGAGGAAAATTGAACTATAAATATGGAAAATATTCAAACCTATAGATTCACTGGGGTGAAAATTTCAAAGTTCGGCACAGGCTTGGAGATTGGTGGATTTTTTTTTTTAAAGATACTTGATATTTCCATGTTTCACAATGCTGGTAGCATGGAGAAATGCAACATATTCAAAGATGAAAATCGAACGACAAAGAAACATAATATTCGAAGTTTTCATTCGTTTATGCATGAATCAAAAGAAAAGCATGAGACGCGCTACCTTTACTAATTCAGTTTTCCATACACAAAATTGATCATCAGAACGTTGAAGAAAGGTATTATTATGACGCTCGACATTTTTCCGATGCTGTTTCTTAGTCGTCGTCGTCCCCCCCCCCAACAAAAAACAACTGTGTTCTTAATTTGAACGGTCGGTATGTTTTTTCTGCATATCAAAGGAACAGTGGAATATATTGTACTGTCATCCGACTTACGTCGGTGTGCAAAAATTTCATCCTTGTAAGAGTTCGGCAATGAATAGTTTGATGAACGTTGAACGACATTCCTGGACGGACGGACGGACAAAATGCTTTTTTTTATGCAACCTACGACACTCGGGGGAAGGTGTCGATCAGGGCCTATATGGAAGGTGCCATCCCGGCATTTACATGGTGGGACTGAGAAAGACCCCTGAAAACACTTCGGTCAAGATGGTCGGCGGCCGCTGGGATCGAACCCGGGACTTTTCGAAGGCTACATGTTCGGACGGATGGTGCACGGTCTGGGTTTTAGCTACTATCCCGACATTCGCCTTGCGTCGTCACTGTACTTTGTTTCACCCACCATCTCCCAGCATTTGAAACATCGATCATCATTTCAGGGGGGGAGTATATATTTTATCTTTTATAAGACATCGTATGTAGGTCCTTTCTATAATATCAATCAGAACACTCCTCCTCCTCCTTCCGCAATGGAACACATCATTCAGTGTGCCTTCATAAAGATCTATGTGATAATGTCATTGAACATTAGCTATATATTAATATTGTCGTCTTTCATTGTTGTTACATTTCCATTGTTTCAAAAATGTAGCATTTATCGACGCCATCTTGGTAAAAAGTTGCTTTTTCCTGAATAGTGTGTCATATATGGTGTGCTTCCAAACAGTGTTCAAGATTACAGCTACTGGGTGAGTCGAAATACATTGTCCTTGTATATAGTTTAGAACATTTTGACTATTTGTAACTTAAGCATAGCAGTAGTAGTGTAAACGCATTGTATAGACTGTCTCGACGTTGTCCAAACAGTGCATCTTCCATGATTTATCTGCGTATCAGTGGAATATATTGTATTGTCACCCGACTTACGTTGCTATGCAAATGGTTTGGTGAGTTTCCCACACGTAGCTGATAGAATAAGTCTAGAAGGTGCCCATATGGAACGTGACATCCCGGCTTGTGCGAATTGAGGATACACCTCGGCCGGCGGCCGCTGAAATCGAACCCAGGACCTCCCGAATGCGACGCCATCACATCGTAAGCAGCTCTGTAGTTTGATCGATTTGTTCTTTCAATCATGCCACTATGATCCTGATGATTCAAACAGTGTTTTCACCAAAGATCTCAGTTAAGCGAGTCCCCCTCCCTGTCCCAAGAAAAGCATGTGTTCTTTGTTTGAACTGTATGGTTTATTGTCTGTATATGAAAGTAACAGTGGAATATTGTATTGTCACCCGACTTCTATCGCTGTGCAAAGCTTCATCGTTGTAAGAGATCGTGAAATGAGTTTGATTAACGTTCAACGACATTCTTGGACGACTGTCAAAATTCACTTCTTTATGCTTATGCAACCTACCACATATAGTTGAACGGAGATATAATGACTCTGGAAGGTGTCGGCCAGGGCCTATATGGAAGGTGCCATTCCGGCATTTGCCTGGTGGGGCTGAGGAAAGTCCCTGGAAACACTTGGGTCAAGATGGTTGGCGGTTGCTGGGATCGAACCCGGTACCTCTCCAAGTCGGGGGTTTTCTATCCCGACATTCGGCTTGCGTGGCCGCTCTTCTTGGTTTCACCCACCATCTTACAGCACTTGAAACATCTATCATCTTTTCAGAGAAAAGTATATATTTTGTCGTCAGTAAGACATCGTATTTAGGTCCTGTGTAGTGTATCAATCAGAATGCTTCTCCTCCTGCCGCAATGGAACACATCATCAACTGTTCCTTCAAAAAGAGCTATTTAGTAGTGACCAGTGGCATTTATACCCCAACCGCAAGCTGTCCCATGTAGGTGATATTAAGAATTTCATCTGCTAATGCAGAAAATCATTCAGCTGTATTAAATAGTAAAAAAAATTCCTTAATTGAAACTTAATCGGAAATGTCAATAATTGATTTTCTCAACTCTTCTGGCCTTATAACCGACCGAGGTAGTCGTGTGGTCTGAGGCGTTAGTCCAGCGTATCCAACGTTGCGGGTTCGAATGCTACCTGGGGCATGGATGTTTGTGAAATTTGCTAAGCGTTGACCTCGTATAATCGTGATGGGTTGAAGTCAAAAGTTACTAACATTACCCATAGAAAATAAAATTTACCAAAATTTATCTTCTCCGTAATGATCTGAGAGATCTCATTAGATTTTACAACCGAAACTTTTCAGTGTGTGTAATTTTAATTGATAACTCCTAATGTAACGTATGTAAGGAGGACGTGTGTTAAAGTGATTTCTTCTCTCCGTAGAAAGTCACTGCTTCACCCATAGTTTTCAAATGCTTTAGAATGAAACTTTTCTTTGTTCTACCCTCATTGCGAGTATCAGTACAGAAAGTACTACATTCTTCATTATTTTCTAGAAATCGTCTTTTTTTTTTTTTTTTTGCTTGTGCTATGGATATGATTCTTGTAGAATTTTCATTTTACTGGTTGTCCTGGAGGTTATTTACCACGTCTACCTAAATGTGAAACTACAACGCAGAATATGCAATACGACCTTTGTCTGTTTATGAATAAACTTACAATTATATCGAGCGGACGTAAGCTATAGTGTTGTTACCATCCTTACAATTAATTTTGTATTTTAACTAACAATTATGTGTTTCCAAACATAGCTTAAGTTTTTATTCCTAGAAATACTCTTCTTCCAAGTTCAGAAATTTACAGTCAAGGGGGGAACATATTACCCCTTTACCTACGCCATTGAATGCAATGATATCGCTCAATCACCAGACAAATGCGGGATAGTACATTCAATCATAGGTCCTGGTCTACTTCCTTGCACCATCTTCATCCCATCCCCTATCCTGCCTTAGACTAAAGACGTCTTAATACTCAAAAATAAATAATGAACTTCAACACTACTCATTCAATCTGCGATTATCTATTTGCTTTCAAAATGTGTAGGGGTCGTTTCATACTAAATCAAGCAATAAAAAATAATTTTAGATCTTAGGTTTTTCAACATGCGTCATATTTGGTCATTGTGTTCTGCCTAGCAAGATGGTCAAAACTACAAAACTTTATGTTTCTACCACCTTTGCTTTTCAGTTATAAATATTTAAAACTTAAAAAGAAAAACTTATTTTTGAAGCGTATTTAAAAGCCCGAAACAAAAAAAAACAACTATTTTTCGTAGACAGCTCAAACTTCACCATTCGTTTGAGAATTTCAAGAGCTATAATTTGAAATATTATTGGACTTCATTAGGCCAATCTTTATTTCGATATTAAATTGTATGGATTTTCGGTTAACTTGATATGGAATGACCCGTACGCGAACCTTATTTGAAGATATATGACGACGAAATAACAGATTTTACACATGAACTTGTGAATGTCGCAGACGTGTGAAGATACGATTAGAAAGTGTAAAAAAAACTTGATCGTCGACTTGTCCTCGCAAGACATTTATTTATCTTTGCAAAGTCAACGGTGACCATACTGTTTCCAAGGGTAGGACGAAAGTACGTATATCTGTATAGAGAAACTGAGACAGAGTCCAAGAGTACGACTACTTTTTTTTTTCTTTTGTGCCACTCGTCCTCCGAGCTGCGAGAACAAGCGCGTGTTTACGACTCCCTGTCTCCACCTCCATACACAGAACGGGATAAAGTCATTCCAAATCTAAGTGCGACAAAACGTAGCTCATACCTGACAATCAATGCTTGATTAGTCATTTGCAGTGTTGAAAACTCGGTAGGTTTTTGCACAGAACATGGTACATTGCACAGAAGAAATGTAATTATTCATTAAATTGGGTGCAGCCGTTGTTTCTCTCTCTCTCTATCTGTTTCTCTCTCTGTATGTCTGTCTGTCTGTCTCTCTCTCTCTGTGTGTGTGTGTGTGTGTGCCGGCCGGGTGGTCGAGCGGTCTGCGGCGGTAGGCTATCGACTCAACGGTCCCGGGTTCGAGTCCCGGCAGGAGCATGGGTGTGGATTTTAACACTTAACAGCTAAAGGCAAATCATGATGGGCCGAAGTCCAAAGATACTAAACTGGCCCATATAAAAAATAAAGTTTACCAAAGTTTTTTTACCAAAGTGTGTGTGTGTTATACAAAACTTTGAAGCCGGAGCAAACTGCGTACCAGTTAATTCCTTTTTATTAAATTTTGCGAACGGAAATTTAGAGAACAGGTTAGGACCTGCACCGAAAAGCAACGACTAGTGTTGTAAAAAAATATGTACTTTTTTCTTTTTTAATTAAAAAATCTCGCTCTTTTCACGTATTTTCCACATTTCGTTATTTAGACGGCAAGTATTTATTGTTTATGTTGCAGATAATTAAAGTAATTAGCAGGACTGCCGTTCAGATCTTCAGACATTCGTCCTAATATATTATTCCGTTACTTTCCTGCGGCCGGACGAGGCGAATTATGGGATTCTTTTTTTCATTATGACACTATGGCCTTGTATCAATCTTGAATAAAGAAAAACGCAGCTATCGGACAAGGCTGAATTATGCTATATTTATGCTACCCGAATGCTGATCCTGACTCGAGGGTTCCTGGGCAAGATGAACCGATAATGGGCTGTCATTGCCTTCCGTTGGATGAAGATGACGTCCTGAGGACGGGACCTACAGTTTAAGGTGGGTCACGAACCCAAGGATCCCTTGAAACCAAGGCACCGAGCGTTACCACTCATCCACAAAGGACACTTAAATTCATATCAGATAATTATTATCGCTGCGGAACCGTAATACTAGAGGAATTAAAAGACATGATCCAAAGAAACGTTACGTTAATTACAGGAGAACATTTGTGAACGAATAAATATATAAGAAATACTGTAGGGGTAAGACCCCTAGGGCGGGAACGGGTGAGGTAAAAAATCGAAAACGATCGATATCAGTGTCGAATCCCTAGTTTTCGGTGTAGATGAGATTAATAGTATGTGTGAGTGTCCCCCATTAGCATGAGGGGTGATAGGGGGTGAAAAATAAAATGTCAAGAATGACCTAGATTATTGTTGAATCCATAATTTTCGAGATTGGTAAGGTGACTGGAGACAGATCCGATGACATTTAAGCTCGTATTTAGTCGAATAGAAATTAGAAAGTCATGGGAAACACACGGTCCGAATGGAGGGCGGGGACAAGAGAATCAAGCGTGAGCTCGGCCGACCAGGCGCTGCATTGCCAAACGTCCTGTGTGTGTGTTTGAGTAAAATGGCGCGCCTTTAATAGGTCAATTCTTAAGTTTTAAAACGCTATTTTCTTTGCATCCTTTCTCCCCCACCCCCACACACACAGAAATATACTGCAACGCCCATTCCCCCGAGTTGTTTTTCTTCTATTTTTAAAAAAAGACGTCCCATAGAAATGTGTAATGTGCTACATGCTCACTTTGAATAGTACTGCTGCCATACAGAGAAGTAACTATTAAAAATGTGTCTGCTATTCTTGTTTTAAGAGACATAGATGTTAACTACCAAACCCCTGTTGTCTAGCATTTACGGATCAGCACTGGGGAGGCATGTAGGTTCCAATTCTGAAGCTGTCTATACTGACAAATGTTCTTAGACTTTTCTTAGTTTCAGCAGGCGAATGGCCGTGAGGTATCTATATGTTTCCGTTTTGTAGGAATTTGCAAATAAAAACTTAGTTAAATTTTGTTTCGAGATATCGCTGTTTCTTCTTCTTCACTCATTTTGAATGAAAGGAGAATGTTGACATCGCATTTCTAAGAAAACGATTTCTTGGTGCACATATAAAGGAATATGCCAATGTTCGGTTTTGGAACATTCCGGGAATATTCATATTAATTTTCATCAATTATTATTCAACTTCCAAAAAAATATAAATTCTTTTAGTCATTATACCGTTGATATAGGTTTTCCAATACTATCCTAGAACAGATTTTTAACTTCTATGTAAGTTCTTACTTTGTGGACTCCCTGCAACGATTTCTGACAGGTCTATTACAGTATTGCATAAGATAACCAATCCTATATGTGGTTACTGCATTTAAGGTTGAACCTTTTGTGATTCTTCTCTGGGTTTAAAAAACCTATTGTGTTGGTTCAAACCCACGAAATAATGTGTTTCTGACTCTATCAGTTCTGCACTTACACAACCGAGTGTTAATTACGCATGTGATCATATTTCTGAAGAACGAGTCCACTGATTATTATTGCACTCTGGCAGGGCTGGGGCGAGGGAAGGTAGCGTTGTTGTTGAAGACCCTGTCACCGTTATCAGCCAAAAACAAATTTATGACGGAAGTGTTGAAGCCCAAAATATCGCTTGTGTTGAGGGAATACGCACGTGTTCACTGATCACACATACATTGTTTCCTCTCTATTTCTCTCCCTATGTCTGCGTGTAATTTATTTTTCTTTCGTCTCTCTCTCTCAAAAGCGAGATATTCCCGTGTTGTTGTGTCTGTCGACTACACAAAATCATAGCATACTTTCTAGGGCTGAGAGAGATCGGACGCGGCGGGAAGAATTGTGTTCGTGTGTTGTGGATCTGTGCTTGCGTTCTTGAAAATGGAGAGAGACTCCGAAAAAGTCTCCCAGTAGAGTGGTGCGGAGTAAACGAAAACGAATAATATATAAAGTACTAAATTTCTGCAAAGGAAAAAAAAAGGGTGTTGTTAATTCCTTTAAAACAGGCTGTGTTAAGAACGTCTAGGGCTGTAGGAAAAAGTGTGAGAGCTGTGAGGAATATACAAAATGACTTCAAAATAGCAGCAGAAAGTGGCGGAAAAGTTTCTACTCCACGCAAAATCCGGAAGCCTAAACAGAAAATGGTGTTTCATGACTTTGATAAGAGTGTAGTGCGCATGAACTTTTTTAGAGTATTATGAGGCTAAGGAGGAAATACCAACTTTAAACAAACCTTTAAGCGCTGTTAAAAAAAAAAAATAAAAGAAGTAAAACCACATTTTGGAGACTATTAAAGGGAATGGGTTACAGGTTCAAAAAGTGTAAAAGTAATAGATATGTACTAATGGAACGTCATGATATTGTGGCTCGTCGAACAGCAGATTTAAGGGCGCTAAGAAGAAAGGAAAGGGGTGCTAGGAAGCCGGTTGTGTATACAGATGAGACATGGATGCATACTCACTACATAAGTGCTGGCAACATACAGACACACCAGGTGTTTTGCAGAATACCAGTCCTGGGCAGAGGCTTATGTTGTGCATGCTGGGGGAGAAATGGTTTTCATTTTGGGCGCCGAATTGGTGTACGATGCGAAATCCAAAACTGGTGACTATCATCATGAGATGAACAGTGGAAATTATAATCAATGGTTACAAGAGCAATTGATCCCCAATCCGTAGTTGTTTTTGATAATGCTCCGTATCATTCAGTTCAAGAAAACAAGCCTCCCACCGTAGCTACCCGCAAAAACGACATACAGCTGTGGCTTGAAAGGAATAATATTAGATTTGATGATTACATGACGAAGAGGGAATTGCTTTCTATAGTGAAAAGTAATACTCCGAAACCGTTATATACCGTAGACAGGTTATGAGAGTGAAAAGGGTAAGATGAAGGTGTACTTGGCTACTTCGGCCTGCAAAATAAGGGTCTAATTTAACATAGATTTTCGCACATTTCTAAGAATATCATGTATTTTCGAATAAATGAGTCAATAATATAATACACGGCATTGTACGGCTAAATAAGTAAAGGCTTACTTCGTTCATTTAGAAATATTTTCCGCTTAGAAATAAAGATTATTTTAATAACTCACATAGCAACTTTCTTATGGAAATTTCAGTTAAAAGAATCGTTCTCAAAGCCTTCACTCAAGTGCATTGGCAATGCCACGCGATATGTTGAAGTGGCTATTGAGTCGCTTTACCGAAAGAGCCAGATAAAACCATGATATTCCTAGAAATGTGTGAAAATCAATGTTAAATTGGACGGTTGTTTGGTAGTTCCGCCGTAGGCAAGAATCTGACTGAAAATTGCAATGAAAAACCTGCATAAATGTTAATTTCGTAAGTGGTCAAGTACAAGTAGCGTGCGTAAGATTTTCATAATGGAAACACATCTACATTTGTTTTTCGATATGAAGGGAACTTCTGATTCCCTCCAATTGGAAGTTTTGCCCCCAAATGAAAAATAAACTTGTTTCTGTGGACTCGATTGATATCTTCCTACTAAGGAATTAATATAGAAGAAGTTCCTCAAAGCAAAACAATAAATTAAATATAAATAAATAATAGAAAACTGAGCTTCTGCGTAGCCTAGTCGGTAGCGCGCTCGACTTCAGTGCGAGTGGTCCCGGGTTCGATTCCCGGTGGGGGCTCAAAAATTTCGGTGTTGACCCAGCATCGTGAGGACAATTGGGGAGCTGCTGTGAATAAAAGACAGTGGCGATCACAGTGGGAGCTTCGGCTCTCCTCTCCCAACCCGTCTGGGAGCAACGTGGGAGCAGTAGACCAACTCCTCCCTTCGGGGAGAGGCCTCATCCACTAGTGGATTGAATATGGCTGTGATTTATAATAGAAAACTATGAATAAATATCTTCTTTGATAGTTTTGTTATCGATGTGTTTCACTTAAAAGCATTCAAGTCGTGAACGGCTTTGAAGCATTTAATCTCCATTAGAATCACCGTAGTTACTTCGTCTATTCTTGAAGTTATTGGCTCCGAATCGGACTAGAAATTGTTTTTAGAGAATAGTAATTTCTCATCCGGTTTAATGTCTAACGTCAGTTCTATGGGCCACAGTATTTTATGTTTACGTTAGATTGACATTGTGAAACGTTTATTTAATAGATCTGTTTTTATCCATTTAATGATATAATTTTGTACATTCAATGTGTATAACAATTCAAAAACATTATTCAGCTATCCTGGTTCTGTTTTGTATCGTAATTTGACAAAGCAGACACCAACCAGCAATGTATGAGTATTCATTCCTTTTTAGCTATGGCATGAGTAATGACTACTGATAGGGTCTGCATGCTTCATCAGAGAAACAAATCTAGTTCTTCTATTTTTGAAACAGAAGCATTGAGTTGTCTGGTAAGTCCAGTTTCCTTTTACTTATTTTAGTCTAGGCCATACCAAACGTAAGGGGAATTCTCACCCTTGGAACAGCGAATGGTTTCCCCTATCTAAAAGCATGTAAGCTCTAGGACACAAAAAATCAGAAAGTAATGAAGTTATTGACTTCCAATTTTGCTAGCAAGCACCTGAGACCCATACAAAATGTATCATGTCTCCAATTTTCTTTTACGTAAAGTAATTTATATGTATTTAATATATATCATATATGTGGCTATAACGCTACTACAACCGTATTCTTTTTTTTTTCAACGAAGTTCGCCTATAATATACAGAACAGTAACAGAAATACTAAGATAACATGGCCCCTCCACGAACGCCAAGTGAGTGAGCCGCCATCCACTGGCTACTGCGAGTGCGACACTCCTACATGCAGTCATGCAACTACAGGCTATGGCGCGGGTGTGGATGCTACGGTTTCTATCTTGAAGACATTTACCGCTGTGCTAGCTGACAGGTTATTATTGTTTGGAAGGGTGGTGTGTCCTTCCACTGGAGGAGGTGCTGGTTGGCTTCTTCCCTTCCGTCCCAAGGTCAAGTCTTCTTTCCTCCTCCTCCTTTTTTTCTACATGGAAGCTGGTAACAGCCTTGGAAGCTGAATGAAACAACTCCAGATTTTGTTTTGACCATTCTCTTCCCTGAAAGGAGGAGTGGGGTCCTCCACGTGCTTTCTCTAACTAGTTTAGAAACTGCATTTGTTCATTCAGAGATGAAAGGATTTCTTAAAAGATGGAAACAATCGCCTGTACACACAATGGAATAAAAGATAAGTAAAAAATTGTATTATTTGACAGTATTTAAACCTATATCTTTAGACAAAATCCTTTCATATTTTTGAAAAGAAAAAAGGAAAAAAAAAATCTCTACGAAATTAATCGTGAAATAGGACTAGGAAGAATGCAGCCACGTCTCCTTGCATACACTCCCAATGTTGTCCAGCTTGCACTGGATACGTAAGCATTGATTTCATATCCCCTCCCATTGTAAGCAAAAGTATGCGAACCTTGAACCCCCTTCCCCTGTGAATGCTTACGTAATACTTGAGTAACCTTTAAGTACTAGTAAATTTTGGTCTATTTTCGTTCACACCAGGCAAATGACGGAATGGCACCTTCAACATACGCTCTCGCCGACACCTCCCCGAACCCTTTTCCTTCCCCTATTTCGGCCTGAGCCTTAGGTGCCTAAAGGCTATAAATAAAATTCAAATTCAATTCGTGCAGTAATCTAGCAGTTACACTGTGTCTTGCTCACTGAAAACAAACTACTGTTTGATGCCACTTCATTATACAGTATGTATTTATCTCCTTTGCTCTAATGAACACTTACTCAGTGGTAATAGTAATTGTCCACAACAGTAAAGCAGATAAGAAACTGGTATAACAAATTACTCTGTCGCACCTCTTTATTGATAAAACTTGCCATGGTTATAGGTCACACATGGCAATGTTCTAATATATGTATCTCTGCTTGATGACTGTCAATCCATAATATTTCCTCAACGAATGTACATGTGCCTCTCTGTAGGATATTTTAACAAAGGGTAGATTCAAAAATCGTACTAGGAGAGTAAATATATATAAATAAGCAATGTAATGTACTATAAATATAAACTGAACAACGTTTTATGAATAATTGAAGCTATGCAAAACTGGAGATGATGATGAGTTTTCTTATCTGCAATTTGCCTTTGAATATGTTTATGAAAGGAACAAAACTTATTTCAAATAAAATAATTCCATTTTACAATTTATTTGCAATGCATTTATGGCCATGTGGCACCTTTGGCGCAGGCCTGGATGAGGAAGAGTAGAGGATGAGGAAAGCATCTGCCAGGACTTTTCCTAAGGTACAATCCAGACATTCGTCTGATAAGACTGAGGAAAACATACAAAACCTCAATCAGAATAGTAGACCGTGGGGTTCGAACCCTGCGTACTTATCCATTGCCGATCCTAAGCCAATACAAGGTATTTGAAATCCTGAAGATGATAACAAAGGGTTATTCAAAAAGCGTGTGTCAGAAGCTTCATTCTTATTAAGGGTTCTTGTTTCATGAGCTGTAGTTGGGAAGCCTATATCACTCTCTGACTGTTTATCTGTCTCTCGTCAATTTTCAACCCTGGAAGGTATCGATCAGGGCTTATGTTGAAGGTGCCATCCCGGCATTTGCTAGGTGAGACTGAGGAAAAACTTTTGAAAAACCCCAGTCAGGATGGTCGGTCGCTGGGATTGAACCCACCACCTTCCAAATGCTACGCCAACACTATCACTGAGCTACGGCGGCTCGGTAGGACAAGTTCAAAATCGCATCCGGACGGACGGAGGAAAAAATAGCAACTAACACAGGAACTACGGTAGTGCTACAAAAATTGTTGAGGTGTCGTTCGAGTCTAAAGTCATGAACAGAATTTTTAATCTCTTCGCTTGTACGCTAGAAGCACGATGTGGGGTTTGTGGTGGACAGACCCTGTGTGCGTGGGTTCTCCCGTTTCTTTCCACTTCCTTCATTCCACCATTCATCCCATCATCGGCCTGAGCCAAAGTTGCCTAAAGACCACTAAAATTCAATTCAACTGTAGTAAGGGAAAGAATTATGGTATTCTTATCGATTTTTTGTCAGCTGATTTTCAATGTATTTATGGCTCACGCCGGGACAGCATAGCGGAAATGAGTCGTACAGGGCTAATGTTGAACGTACGACATCGGCATTTACCTGATTCTGTTGCGATTGAATCCGTCCTCCCTAATACGAAGCCAACTACGGCCGCTCGGTTTGTTTGTCAAGCTGAATTCATACTGCATGGGTAAATTCCACCGAAAACTAAATTATTCCCGTTTGCTGATTAACCAGTTAATGACCTTTTTACTACTCGGTAAACAATTCAGACTTAGGTTTTCACAGCACTTTTCCTGTCATACCAAGTAAATGCCGGATGGCACCTACAATATGAACCCTGCCAGTGTATCTAGAGTTGCGTTGGTAAACTGTATATATCGTTCGTATCATCCTTTTCTCATAAAGAAACAGTTGTCAGACTTCATGTTTGGTTAAAATTTCGAATATTTTTACCGAACTATTGCTTTATGGGAGCCATTTTCCAACGTGGTGGTACAATGGCGTTGGTAAATTTTATTCCATCGTTCTTAGCACACTTTTTTCACAAAGAAGTAGTTGCTAGACCGTCTGCTGTAATTTCTTTTGCTGTAGGTTTAAAATTTCGCTTACTTTTACCCGATTATTTCTTTATGGCGGCCATTTTCCAAGATGGTACTTATGTCTACAGTGGCGTTGGTAAACTGTATACCGTCGTTTTGAGCACATTTCTTCCATAAAGAAAGAGTTGTCAGACTTTCTGTTGCAATTTATTTGTGATTAAGTTAAAATTTCGCTTATTTTTACCCGACTATAAAATTACCAAGTAGACTGAGGAAACAATCATTTTGTTTGAATATCAAAAGATATTGCATCTTGCGTAAATATCTGCAAACACAAATGTTGGCATGCTGTACAACAGAAAATTGGCCTCCATTAACTAATAAGTGGGGATAAAAATAAAACAATACCCGTTTGGAACTTATTACACATAGGGGGTATAAATATTTAAAAAAAAAAAACATTTATGAAACAGGTCAAGTAACCAAGCGGGATGATTTCAGAGGTTGACCCACATGCGAGTGCGGGAAATACCAGATAGAGAAAATCTGGTGGTTTAAAAGAAATGACCTGAGGAGGAAACAAGGACTGAAAATTTTGTGTTAGCCGGGTAAATGGGTGATACGGTAACTCCATGGATAACTTACGTACTTTCGTCATTTACGGCTGAAGTAGACCTAATCTGAAGTTTTCAAATAGTCAGTACCAGAGCTGAAACGGATCAATCAGATAACGGGTTAAGTTTTGGACCGGGTCATTGTGTCGACGTTTGGCACCCGGAGAGCAAAGCAGAAATTTAATTCTTTCATTATACACTGTTACGTTTCAACAATGTTGTTTTTTTAGGAGTGCCCGGGACAGTGGGTGTTACCCCCTAGAGTACAAAATAATCAACGCCGAAAACTTCCTAACAATAACAACAACATACCGAAACAGTCTCATATCCAGGGAAAGTACAAAAATACTGCCGGAGTTGTGCAAATACACCTCCCCTCGGAAATGGTATTTTGAAAAAAAAAATTGAAGTAGTAAATAGTTTAAAATCATTTTTTTCTTAATCTCAAAGTGAGGTTCCGGTACATAAGCTCATTTCTCAATGAGTCACAAATTACATTATCTATTGGTTCCGTCTACAGAAACAAGACTGGATCTCAAATTTTAACTTGTCTCATTTTAGCTAGTTTCTGACTTCTATTGCTTTTTCCTGCATGCTAGATATAGTGTCTATCCAGGGTGTCGAGACCGAGGTCCCGAGTCAATCGGGTCAAGACGGGGTCAAGTTTCGGACCGGATCACTGCGTCTTCGAGTCATCTACATATGTCCGGGTCACCAAAAGGAACCCGATGTCAGCTCACCTAAGTTAGTACTTATTATGCGGACTTATGTACGAGGAAAGAAACCAAAACACGAAGAACTAGCTGAGGTAAAGATGCCTAAAGGCCATAAATCCAATACAATTGAGTTCAATTATACGAAGATTTCTATACTGTAAATTGCAATAGTTGTGGATATTTTTTTTTCAATAATGCTATGCTTAATTATTTTTTTAGTGTGAAAATTCATGCATGATTAAAGAGATTCTTTGAAGTAAAGTCTTTCTATCTTATTCGGGTTAGGGTACCTCTTGCATTCACCTTCTCTCATTTTCTTCCAATATTTTCAAACGTTTTTAGTTTGGTGGGACCTTTTCTTCGGAAGCCGATAATAGTAAACTTTGTTTAAACTTCCACTCACTTCCATACTGTAATTACACTACAAAATCAGACAACACAATAATCGTAGGCTATACCAAGAGCTATCGCGCTTGCCTCAGTCATAAATCCAAGATGTTCAGTGGTCTGCACTCTGCAGTTCAGGTCTTCAGTCAAACTTTTTCGCTAGATAGACAATGCATAGGCTCCGACCATGAATGGCGCTGAAGAAACCTGACATCTGGACAGAAAGCCAGGCGAGCTCATTCCCCTACCCTCTGTTTACGTCTGGAGAGTGGAGACAAAAGTGACCCCGTGAAGAAAACGAAAACCAAACCAAAACAAAATAGACATTTTGTGTGGGTCTCAGGTGCTTGGCAAAATTGGAAGTCATTACTTTCATTACTTTCTGATTTTTTGTGTCGTAAAGTGTACATGCTTTTAGATAGGGGAGACCATTCGCTGTTCCAATGGTGAGAATTCCATTCTGTCAGTTGTATACTCTTTGCATTGATCGCGACTTCTTGCCAACGTTCCACTAGCTTGTCAATGTCTTGATACCAGAAATCACCGGGCCTTGACTCAAAGACTTTATCCAGCCTTATTTTCAGCTCCGTCCTCATTCAAGGAAACAGGGTCAGACCGAGTCCCAAGCATTGACTCTGACCCGTTTCAGCTCTGGCCTGAACAAAGCACCGAACATCGACATTTAAACAAAAACTCCGAACCGTTCGGAATGTCATGTATTCGATCGCAGCGGCCGACCATCCTGATTGAGTTTACCCAGGGATTTTCCTCAGTCACATCAGGTAAATGACAGGATGGCACCTTCAACATAGGATCTGGCCGACGCCTTCCCGAATCCTTTCCCCTCCCCTATCCCGGCCTGCCTTGGATGCATAAAGAACATAAATAAATAACACTGAACACCAAAATTTGGTCAAAGGACCAAACCTCGGGGTCTGAACAAATTTCCCATAACCCGGTTATAACAAAAGCATCAAGCACAGAAAGAAAATAGTTTCCATTTTTAGGGCGCTTGTTGTACTTCTGTCTCGCTACTGAAAAAATATGCTACTACAGACATCACTGAAGTGAAATTATAAGACTATTTTTGTACCGAAAAACATAATCGAATTTATAAAAGTCAAAACATGCAGTATTTTTACGACAGACTCCTATACTAGGTTGACCAGATGTACTCTTTTTAACGGGACTGTCCTTTTTTCGTAGCAGTAGGTCGGGGTGGCATGCATACTCCCCGATTTTGTATGTGGGAAGCCCCGGCGACAACGAAGCGAGGACCTAGTGCCAGTGTAGGCATCCCAGGTTGAACGTGGCGGCTGCGGAAAGCTGAGGAAGCCGTGGGCGGAGTGGAGCTTCGTGATTGTACCCAGTTGCAGCACAGCCATATAGGACCTCGGCCTCGGAGTATACGTACTTTGATCGGAGCCGCAGCGGTCTGGAACCCCGTGAGTGGCCGCAGAAGAGAAGCCTAGCGCAACGATGTACCAGAGGCCGGAAGCAGCCACGCCAGAATTGAATGGGTGAAGCAGTCAAAGCGGGTCAGTGGTCACCGCGGTAGCAACAGCCCGGGTTGCATGCATACTGCCAGATTTTGTACGTGGGAACACCGACGACAGCGAAGCGACGCACCCCGTACCTGTGGAAGCTGTGGGAACATTTCACACTAGTTCTGTATCTCGTCCCCCCCCCCTCATTGCTCTTCCCTTACTGTTCTAGATTGTAGTTAGTTCCTTTCCAACTAACAAACTCATGCCCTCGATTATATACCTACCAACCAACACGGTCACAGGAACAGAAGAAGGAATCGTGTAGTATGTGACGTCGTTGTCAACAACATCAAAGACAACCGAGTCGCCGTAGCTCAGTGGTAGATCGTAGGCGTATTATTCGGGAGATACTGGCCGACCGAGCGGTCTGTGGCGTTAGGCCATCGGCTCGAAGATCCCGGGTTCGAGTCCCGGCAGGAGCATGGGTGTGGATTTTAACAGCTAAAGGCGAATGGTGACGGGCCAAAGTCCAAAGTTACTAAACTGGCCCATATAGAAATAAGGTTTTTTTTTTTCGGGAGCTACTGGGATCCTTCCCAGCGCCCGACCATCCTGACTGAGGATTTCCAGGGTTTTCCTCAGTCACACCAGGCAAATGCCGGGATGACACCTTCAACATAGGCCTTGGCCGACACCTTCCCGTATCCTTTCCCATCCCCTATTCCGGCCTCAGCCTCAGATGCCTAAAGGCCTTAAATAAATTTAAAGTGTCAAAGATGAAAGACAGGTTTCACTTTTTAGACATTTGTGCGCTTCCAAATAGCTCTTGACTGAAAAATTACCATAATAACTCCGTTCAATTTCCAGAAAGCGATTTTCAAACAACTGTAAAATCAGAAAATAAATAGTCCCAAATTTAGAACCGAACTAGAGAGGTGCTTTTCTACCTCGAAACGAATAAAGACTTATCAGAAATGCCGTGGGAATTGATAGACTGAACACGTTGGCTATGTTGTCCATAGAAAAAAAGATGCTGTACGATATTTTAGATTTCAATAAAAAGTAATGGAAGTATTCACCAGAGCGAGAACAGGAGGATGGAATGAAGGTAGAAGAAATGAAATATCAGATAACCTATCTTTCTACATGGGATGCTTAGATTTTTAAATATTAACCAACGTGTGTTCCACCCATTATGGAACTCTGAAGCCGTCACTGCATTCACATTAATACGTTTTGCGAGTGGACATTTGATCCTACTGACAGTCAGTGCTGTAACCCCAGAATGTTCACAGGGTATACGCTAAGTTTATTATCTTTAAGCGGAAACCATGTTTCCACTAACTTTTGATTCATGCTTTCATTAGCAGAAGGTAATGTGTAAGGTTAACCAGAGGGTATACGGCATATACCTCCGTATACTCTCGACCCTGCTTACAGTGCGGTATATTTGTTAGTCTACAATAGAAGTTTTCAAACTGTGGTACGCGGAAGGTTGTTAGGTGGTTCGCTATAAAGTTCATTAAAAAATATTAAACTTAGATATTTAATATCGTCTGATTAAAAAAAAGCACCTAATCCGCAGGCATTATTCAATTTTTTACGATAGTAACGTCTGTGATAAATGTATATTGCTTTTCATTCATAGCAAAACTTAGCTACTTAACCGAAATAATGTCCCTGTGGGTGAGTGGTAACGCTCGCTGCCTTGCAATCAAGGGATCCCGGATTCGATTCCAGGTGGGGACACAAGTGGTTCGTAGCCGACGGTAAACTGTTAGAAGGTTACCAGTTCGTTTAGGACGTTAATAACAATTCATTCATTAACCGAAATGAATTCACTTTTTCGTTCACAAGTTTTACTTCCTTATATATCTGTTTCATTGTATTATTTAAGGTACCATCCTCCCATTTGCCTGGAGTTACCAAGGAGAAGTAAGAGAACCCCATTCAGGATGTTCGGCACCGATGATATATCCTGGGACCTCTGGATTACAAGACAAGCACACTACTAAGTGTTCTGTCTCCTCGGTATAATCATTTGTGGCAATATAATCATGGAATTTTAAAGTAAAATTACTTGGTGGTATGGCGAAAGTAGAAATACCTGTTTGTTGGTACGCCAGTCTAAGAGTTCAAAAGCCCCTAGTCTAGAGTAAAAATGTAAAAGTATAACAAAAGATAGGTAGTTAATTAATAAAATAAATGTCATTCTTCTCTTGATTTGAGTTTCCAACTTTAGACCCTTCTAACAGGTGCACGGTAAGCGAGTCTACAGCATATTTCCAAGTTCCCACTTGGCAGTAGGGCATCGTTCCGCAAACTGTGGTCCGCGTACCACAGGTGGTTCTCGACGTCTACTCTTATGGTCCTCTGAGTCTAAACTAGATTCAGCTGGAGGAAGTCTGAGTAAGAAAAACCTGAGAACATCAAGTTCAAGAGAATTGCGTTTCACATCCAGTAGTATTGTTGAGAATCACAAAGAATTATTTCGTCTGGACTCAAGAATACAATGACTATTAAAAGTCGAACTGTGAGCGCACGAGTTTAAGTTCCGCCGGGGTCAATTGAACAGACTGGTTCGGAACCTACTTTATCTAAAACTATAGGTCTCATTTTTAGAAGCTCATTAGCTCCCGTAGGAAGTTAATATGAAAAGTTGGAGAAATATACACTCGCTCCTTCGTGTGAGAACAAGCGCGCCCTTCCTTTGCACAGATCGTGATCGACAAGTCTTTCGCGGGTGAAGTATACAAGTGATACAAATTCTATTTTGAAAAATACTTACCGTATTGCTGAATTGTTATAAACGTCCTTAGCGAGCTACTAATCTTCTAAGAACGGGACTACAGTTTAATGTAGGTTCCGAAACCCTTGTGTCCCCACCTCTTACCTTATCTACAAATGTAAAATTCAATGTGTGAGCTACGGTTGCTCAATGGTAGAGCGCTCACTTCTGGCGCTAGGGGTTGTCGGCTCGATCCCTGCTCATACCATATGGGCTTTGTTGTGGACAAACACTGTGTGCGTGAGCTTTTTCGGGGTTCACCCGTTCCCTCCCACTTGTTTCATTCCGCGAATTCATCCCATCATTATCCATCCGGCCTGAACCAAAGTTGACTAAATGCCTTTAAAATTCAATGTCAGGGTGTTTCGTTGTTTTTGTTTATGAACTCTATACAATTCCACACTTCTTGACAGATTCGAACGAAATTTAGCACATATGTTCCTTAGAACACCCAGGGATTAACTACCGTATTAATAGGTTGCCAGTTCCCTGGATGGGAGATGGCGGTGCAATGATTTTCATATATATCCTTCTAGGCTGAGCAACCCACACCACAAAGCAGTTTGCGGGGCTGACTACCATCAAGTGGGCAAATTTGTCCTGAACATCCTTCGTTTCAATTCACTAGCAACATCTGCCTTCGTTTCAATACATTTTCTCATCGAACAAGTGAAAAATTCCGCTCTTTTGATTTAGTTTATAGAAAACTTGTATTCAGGCATAAATAGTATGAACCTGGGTTGGCAAAGAGGTTGGAGCGCTCGCTTTCTATGCGCGTGGTCACTGTTTCTAATCCCGCCAGAGTCTATTGAACGCAGTGGTTCGAAACCCACTTTACCAAAAACTGTAGGTCCCGTTCTTAGAAGCTCAACTTCTTATCTCTGTGTATCCCGTTTTTTTAAAATTTAAGTCTTAATCCCTGAGTTATTCATATAATAGTATATTGTACTGTGTAAATAATATGCAGAAAGGGCGCTAGCCGTAGTGCTGTTAGCGCCCATACAATTAATTTTATCTTTATCTTATCTGTAAATAATATAAAATACTGCAAAGATTTTTTACGTTTTTTTTACAAGAATTAAGACAAATAAAAAGCGGACCGCACAGCAATATCAAGCGTAAAACACTGAGTTAGAACCGAAAATTTTGTCCACATTTACTTAATTTAGACTGAAAGTGAACAAACAAAATTAAGTGTCCTCTCCGCTCCCTGGCTTCATATATTCATGAAATTTTCAATGACAGCAGTCAGTCCAGTATCGCTTTCAGATATAGGTCATTGCAACCCACCTCTGTCCTCTTCGATTAAATGAACTGAACTGCAGAAATTTGACTTTTTAAAAATATCTGCATAGTTGCCTAGTGTCAGCGTTGCCAATCTGTACGATCCGGAAGGAAATGTACGATAATTTAGGTTTAAATACGATGTGCTGCCGCTCCAAATGTACGGTAATTTTAGTAGCAATTACAAATTTTAAATGTATTATTGTTTGGCAACTGAAGTTAATATAATGAGATCCCAGAGGTGGGTCTCGATTGGTATAGTTTTTTAGAGTATCTCAGCATTGCTGCAATGAAACCACTTGTATTTCCCACAACCAGAGACAGAAGTTGATCTTCCAACAGAATGAATATTTTAGGGGGGTTAAAACTATATGAATAAGAAAATATAAAATAAAATATTTGCTATTGAAATACAAGCTGTAAATAACGCTGAGTCATTTTGTTTTCGTTTCAAGCAATACAGTTTTACTTAGTTTATTCCTGACGTAGTAGGTAATAAACATTTAGGGAAATTTCTGGCTTTATACGATGACGTCATCGATTGTAATTTATTCCAGTTAGCAAGTGAAGCAGTGTACCTGGTGTATTGTGCGTTGTCTATTTTATTTGTAATTTGTTTTGAGTACCGTGTCATGTATGGATTCCTAAGAATGAATTTTGAAGCTGATGTTGACGATCCGCAATACTGAAAGAAGTCAAAAGTGCTTACGAACCACTTCAAAAAGTAAGAAGATAAATTATATTCTGTATATAAGGATGCGCGTCAAATTAGAGACCTGCACGGGCCCGGCTTGAGCGGGCCAGATCCGCTATTTCTTTGTGCCGGGCCGGGCTTGGACGGGTCGACACTGCTTTGTCTTCGGGTCGGATCGGGCTCGGGCCGATTAATTGCACTTCTTTAAAGCAGTTCAATAATTATTGACTTTCGTTAAACGAGAATTGGAATAAAGCCAAACGTTCAAGTCTGTGTGCACGCCACGTGGAGTGAAAGGTATTACAAGCAATGCAATATTTACAGTTGGTGTTGCTTAGCGGCTCCACTTTCGGTAAAGAGGGTTAGTTGTTCACCGGGGCGTTGACCCCAGTCGGCAGTCACACGACTGCGGACTGACTGCATGCCCTTCCCTCAATAAATAAAAGACAGTATAGGTATTGAAGCTTCCTTTGATTGTCCGTCTCAATACCAGAATATGGTCAATCCAACCACTGGATCCCAGTGGTGAACAGTCAGAGTTGTTGTCTTGGTACAAGAATGAAAGGAAACCGCACTCTTTGTTCTTCTCTCCACTTCAGCGACCCACAGGAAGAAATGGTGGATAAAGTCAGGGTTGCAGTCTAATACGGTGTTAAATACCGTGCAAATGTAGGTCTTGCGGGTGGGGTCAAATTTCTGATAATTTGTTTTGTAAATAGAAGTTATGCTTTTACTAGCTACTTCTTTGCTGGATTTAAGAAACCTACGACTACAAGTAATCATACTGTTCAAAGTGAAAGGATCATTTTGATCCTTTGGGTTAGAAATAAATTGAAACGGCAATCCTGTAGAATGAAATTAAAATGACTAGCAAATCTAAGCGCATCACCTGTTCACTTTTTTTTAATTTAGAAACAGACCCTCCTTGCCACCCCCACCTCTTAGCCTTCTTGGCACAACCTTGTTTCGAGTGCCTGAGGGGCACAACGAATCGGAAATAGATTCTCCACAAGATTGGGGCGGGCATCCCCCCCCCCACCTCGACCCCTGCCAGGCATCGAGGTACGGAGTCGAAAGGACCTTTTGCTCGTTTACGTTTATAAAAAAAAGCACGTAAGAAAAGAGATAGGAGGCTTGGGGGATATTTCTAATGGCCCAGTTCCCGTTGGACAAACCTGGGCCCTTTTTCCACGGTTTTGGGGACGATGAATTTACTTCATTTTTTTCTTAATTTTTCATAGATTCGTATAGCACTTGAGTTATACATTATAATACAATTTTCATTTTTTACTGCTTTGTTTAGTTGTTCTATTATTATATGTTCATCTTATTTGATTTATTTACAATTATTTTAATTTATTTTATATTTTTATTGTAAGATTTTAATCTTTATTTATGTTTCACTCATACAGCCATACTATATTTTTAAATTTATTATTATTTCTATAGCTATTTTGTACATCACTATATCCTCCCTACGCCTTTAGAATCACCATATAGACCCGTATTTGTATATAGAAAGATATTTCTATACTCAAGGGATATGCATTAAATATAATTGTCTTTCACGTTTGCACAAATGTTCCTAAAAATGTATTCTGCTGGAGTGGTTAACATTAATTTCGTTGTTTTTAATTGATTCATACATTTCTGTGCAAGATTCGGAACTGATTACTTGAATAATTAACATACCTTTCATACATTCCTGACTTAATGATGACTTCTCTTATCATCAGATATTAATTATTGAAAATGTCCTCTCTGTGGAAGCATGTATCCCAGGAAGTAACAGCACGAATGCACACGCTTTCTTTAAATTTGGGACAGTCTTCTCAATCTTATTTAGGTCCTGCGAACAGCTAATCATCTCTATTCTGTGGTTAGTTTTAAGCTTTGACCACTGTGAGAATAGATTGTCACTGAGATAAGAATTAAGTATCTACATACAGCTCGTTCAGCATATTGCAAGGCGATAAAGTATTTTCAAACAGTGTCAACTCTGTTCCAAATTCTCCGACTTGTGTTGTTTCAGATTAACCCATGACAGTTGATGCAAAGCTTTCCATAGATTCAAGTAATTGATGCAGTTTTCATAAAAGACTGTTAGCTTTAAGAACTTTATTTTATATGAGCCAGTGTAGTAACGTTTGACTTCGGGCCTCTTGTAATGACTCTCTC